>OMLJ01093123.1:1097-20982 GCA_900302595.1 Gadiculus argenteus
CGGACTGCCGCTGAAACTCTGGCGGCTTTCGGCGGCTGTCCGGCAGCTCCGCTCCGGGAGTGGGAGCTTCAGTAGCAGGCCAGCAGCTCAGCTCTGGGGAGTCCGGCAGGGGAGCTACGGTGGCAGGCCGGCAGCTACGGTGTGGGGAGCTCCGGCGGCAGTCTGGCAGCTCAGCTCCGGGAGTACAATCCCTTTCTCCTCCATGTTGCGATGGAATCTGGACTTCCGTCAAAGCCGAAGTTCCTTTCCCCCAATTCAGAAGCAGAAGCAGTCTTTATGATTCATAATCATCGGAGGCGCACATAGCTTTTGGCCGTAATATTAGATATTATATTATATAGATACCGGTATATTATATCATATTATATTATAATTAGTGTGCCAAGCACAAAGTGCGAAGGCAACCTATTGTAATTGTTAATCGTGTTATCGTGTTATTATTATTATTATTCCGCCACGTTTGACTTACACAGCCTAATCTGCTCACACGCTTTTTCTGAAACTTACTACACTTGTAGAGACTGACTCAAAACTAACAGTGAGCTAATATAAAACTGATTGGCCCAAAGGTGGCGCTATAGCAACCAAAAATGCTAACTTTGAACAGACATATCTCATGATCTCTTTAACTTACACTCATGAAACTTTTTGCTCACTTGCTACTCTAAATGCTAAACAAATCTGCCCCAAGAAGCTATATCTTTGCTTTTATACCTTTACGGCCATCTTGAATTTTGTTAAAAACACTCAAATCCCTAAGGATCCTAGGTTTTTTGACTTAGACAAAAATCCTTTACCAGCTATCATCTGTGGACCACTGTGGTCAATCTGACATAAAATACAGTCTGTACATTAAACATTAAAGCACCCAGGAGCCATTGATTTCTGAAAAGGGTGTGATTTGAAATCTGTAAAAATCTAAATGCTTATATCAACATCAAGATGGACTCCTATGGTCTTGGATCCAATACAAAAGTTGTTCAGAATAAAATTCTAAACAAGAAAATGTCCACATATTTTAAATGGGGGTGTGGCATCACGATGGGCGTGGCCTATGACTAAAATGACTATAGTTCATAGACGGAATGTTTGATTTGAGCGGGACCAACTTAGTAGCTGTTGGGGGACAATGTTGCAACTGCTCAATTAAGCTGAAGTTAATTATTTAAAACAACATGGCCGCCAGATTCTCAAAATCATCCAAAATTAACTTAACGCCAAAAGGCAAGGTTAACTTCACCCAATCATCATCAAAGGCACAAGGGTCAAGATGAACCTCTCCAAATTTCATACATATCGGGTTATAGGAAGCGGTATAACAATTAACTGAAAATGCAACCTCTCTAGATTGTACCCAAATCAATCAATAGGGGGAGCTACATCAATGAATTGAAAATGCTGACGTTGGTCGGGCATATTTATCTCTCATTCTCTGTCTCACTCGTCTGTATCTCTCCCTCGTCTGTATCTCTCTCTTTCTCTATCTCACTCGTCTGTATCTCTCTCTTTCTCAGTCTCACTCGTCCATATCTGTATCTCTCTCTATATTTCTATTTCTCTCTGCCGTATGTCTCTTGCCTTAGTTCGCTCATCTGGCTTCACAGAGCTGCTCAGTCTTGGCATCCTTAAATACTGCTTGCAGCTTTAATTAGGGGTCAAGCAGCAAAGCTGCGAAAACACCTATTGTTTTCCTAGTTTTTCCTATTATTAGGGGTCAAGCAGCAAAGCTGCGAAGACACCTATTGTTTTCCTAGTTTTTCCTATTATTATTATCCTGCCATTGGAGTCTATGGCAGCCCATAGAACGCCTTGGTAAAAAGTTGAGAAATTTAGCACACTGATTCAGGACAGTCCCATAAGCTCTGACAGCAAATTTGGGGTCACTAGGTCAAGCGCTTTAGCGCCACCAACAGGTCAAAGTTGGACATGCATTCATGTTTATAACTTTTGACCCATTCATCCAATATTTACAAACAAGGTATCATTAGAATCATTGGGTCAAGCCGAGTTCAACGCACCCTATGATGTTATTTTGCGTCATGATGGATTTTCCGCCATCTTTAATTATGTAAAAAACCTTTAAAATCCTTCTTCTATCACAAATTTAGTTAAATCGTCTCGAAACTTGGCATATATGATCTACAGACCATGCTTGACAAAAATTATTGAGCAGATTTTTCATATTCAAAACCGTTTGGCCGCAACAGCCAATCAAATTCGACCACGGTACCGCCAAACAGGAAGCAAGCCAATTTCTCAGCAGCCCTTTTACAGATCATGACCAAACTTGGTACATAGTCCCATGACATCATCATGGGGACACTCAATGAATTTGGTGACCTTTGACCTCTAGGTGGCGCTGTAATTAATGAACATGTGTTTTAACTCCTCTCTCTTCACATGAGTATATTTCAAACAAATTTCCAATGTCTGTTGGTACTGTCAGACCTCCCCATATAGCTAGTACATTATTTATTGCGGAAACATCCGCGACAGCCAATCAAATTCGACCACGAATCCGCCAAACAGGAAATAAGCCAATTTCTCAGCAGCCCTTTAACCTATCAACAACCAAACTTGGTACATAGACCCAAGACATCATCATGGGGACGCTCAATGAATTTAGTGACCTTTGACCTCTAGGGAGATGATGAATGTGTTTTAACTACCTCGTTTGTCACATGTGTATATTTCAAACATATATGCAATGGCTGGTGATACTGTCAGACCTCCCCATGTAGCTAATAAATTATTTCCCATGGAAACATCAGAGTTTGGCCGCCATGTTGAAAGTTGTCAAAATCACTACTAAATATCCACAGGCCACAAATTCTGTCTAATCTACATTAATCTTGCCAGATATGACCTTCACACCAAGCTGAACACGTGTGTCAAACAGAGTTCTCAAATGCAAAACCGTTGACAGCAAATCAAACTTGACGGCAAAGCCGCCAAACAGGAAGTGAGTCCATTTCTCAGCAACTCTTTAACATATCATAGCTTAACTTGGTACATAGACTCATGACATCATTCTGGGGACACCCAAACCAGTTGGTGACCTTTGACCTCAGGCGGACGTCAAACAGGAAGTGAGCTCATATATCTGCAAAGGGAGTCTATGGCAGCCCATAGAACGCCATGGTAAAAAGTTGTGAAATTTGGCACACTGATTCAGGACAGTCCCATTAGCCCTCACAGCAAATTTGAGTTTGCTAGCCCATGAGCTCTAGCGCCACCAACAGGTCAAAGTTGGACATGCATTCATGTTTATAACTTTTGACTTGGTAAAATGTTGTGACATTTAGCACACTGATTCAGGACAGTCCCATAAGCCCTCATAGCTAATTTGAGTTTGATAGCCCATGATCTCTCCAGGTCAAAGTTGGACATGCGTTCATGATTATTATTTTTTCTGCGAATTATCTAATGAGTTCATAGAGTCCTATTCTGCTTGACCCCTAAAATACTGCTTGCAGTTTATTTTTTATTTTTTTATTCAAGTGCATTTTTTGTTCAAATAGACAGAGTTCATTTTATTTATTGTTTTTGGTTGTTTTGTTTATTTATTTTGGATATTTAAAATGTCTTCCAGTTCCAGTGTTAAATATTCTTTAGAAATAACAGTTTATTGATCTTTGAAAGGTTGTACTTGGATTATTATCATTATATTAGTTGAAAATGGTCTCAAAACGGCAATATTATCGCTTATCGCTATAATTTCTGGTACAATTTATCACCCAGCAAAATTGATGAAATGATGAAAATGTAGGGGGAATAAAAACGTGTCTGGATAAGATGCATTTTGGGAGAGGTGTACATAAGCCTAGGTGGGCTACCCATGTGACGTAGAGACACGCAGTGTACCTACTGTGGCTAGTCGATACATAAGGCTGATCAGATTTTTACCCGAGGTGACGATGAGGGAAAGGGCGGACACGGAGGCTGACTTGGGGACCTTGCCCCCGCAGGGCAGATGCTGGCGGTCCGGGGTCTCCAGCTGGTTCCCGAAGCGCCGGGGCCCCACAGGCTCCTTGGGAGATGAGTGTTTGGCCCCGGTGCTGTTGCTACGGATACGGATCCTCCGCAGGTTCGACACCACCACCTCGGCTGTGGACCAGCACCGGGCCAAAGGTTAATGTGGGGGTTGGCGGGGCGTCGAGGGGTGCAGCCACTGAAGTAGCAATGAAGACACTAAAGTTTGAAAAATGGCATCATATAGAATGAATGCGCCTGTAGACCGATGTAGGACACTTCATGGTTCTCTTGTACTCTGCATCAGATTATATTTGTCCTGGTAGGCAGTTCTCTCTCTGTCTCTGTCTGTGTGTGTGTGTGCGCGCATGACTGTTGCATAGTCATACAGATTAGAATAAGGTGAGGCTCAGGAATACCTAAGAAGAACTTGCAAAAAGGAATAAAAAACAAAAAAACAAGGGAACCCAGTAGGGCTGCAACAACGAATTGATAAAATCGATAAAAATCGATTACTAAAAGCGTTGGCAACGAATTTAGTTATCGATTCGTTGAGTCGCACGATTATTAATACGTTAATTATTATTATTAGGTCACTCGTAGATGCGGAAGTGTTGACAGAAGCCGCCGCCGACAGGCCTGCTTCATGCGCGTCCACAGTGAGCCTCCGCTGCGCGTCCTCAGCGAGCCTTCCGCGGTGCGCGCTGTGTGAGCGACCGCTGGTCGCGGGAGCACAGTGCGGGAGCACTTCACAATGCATAAAGCTAAAGAGTGTATTAGTTGCAATCTTTGCAAAAGCCAAATGGTGTGGCACGAAGCACCGCGGTGACGATACGGCATCAGACACATGAGAAAGGGGCTCGTCAATACAAAATCTCACATTTATTCTGTTTTCAAGTTACGACATGCAACATTAGTCTCTCCTGTTTCTCGTATGGTGTGTTAATTTATTCGTTATCCAGCTTTACAAGCATGAAAAGTTTATTAAACTAACGTAAGCGTTAGCTGGTTAATGCTTAAATGAGAATTAAATAAATAAGTACATTTTATATACTTTTTATCATTTAATATTACTTTTAATAACTCAGGGACGTTGAAGCAATAACCTGTTGTTTTTACATTTCAGTCTGCACTGTGAATTGGAAGTAATGTTCAGTTTTTGAATAAAGATGCCGCAATTACAAATGTTTTTTTTTTTTATCCGATTCATCGATTAATCGAAAAAATAATCAACCGATTAATCGATTATCAAAATAATCGTTAGCTGCAGCCCTAGAACCCAGTCAATGCTGGATATACTGTAAAAGAGAGTTGACATCAGACACTGGTTGAGCCCGTCAACTAGAGTTTGGGTCCAGACCTTCATCATCGGTAGAGAAGGCGAAGCGAGGCATGGTCTCCAGGCTGTGGGTGCTGCTCATCACCAGGGGGCTGGCGCTACGCTCCAACTGGGAGGAGCTGGAGGAAGCATGCGCTCGCAGGCTGTAACACACAAACCATACATACACATGGTTACAAAGAGGTTACACATTAAAAGCCCCTAATAAGGAGGAACTAGCAAATTAAAGAATCATAGTTAGGATGAATTTACAAATTAAAAGCGACCTGCCATGACAAATTCACAAATGAAAAGTCATGACGTATTTACACCTTAAAAACCTCCCAGTGAGGAAGAATTCACAAATGAAAACACAATCAGTCAAGGACAATTACAGGGGTGAAAAATACTGAGCCTGAACTTTTTTCCCTGGGAGGTAAGTGAGCCCCTAAACCAAGATATATGCCCTGATCAACATAATTGTCAAGTGGGATCCAGGGGTATGCTCCCCTGGAGGAAAATGTGATAAATAGTCCCTTAAATTATAGATTCTGGTGAATTTTATGGAAATAAATTGACAACATTCAGACATGAGATGAAGAAACCAAATGTAAGCCTATATTACAGTAGCATCTTTTTGTAGAGCACCAGAGCTCTTGGGACCCTGGGCCTGGTAGGCCTGTTCAGTAATCCATCCCTGCTTTTAACTAGTCACTTACCTGCATACTTATTGCTTTTATAGCATACTGAGACTACAGATACTACAGCCATACCAAGAAAGGTCAGTAGGTGGCAATTATAATACTCAAAAGTAAACTAGGAATTGATTAGTAGCCTAACCATTGACTTAAGGGCATGAACATGGAGACATCATTTTTTTTAATGATTAATGTTTCTGTTTAGGTGACTTCTCCATATCATAAGAAATATCAGAGCAAAAATATTCCATATCTGAACCAAACAGTCTCATGAGGGCCTTAGCAGTATTGCACACCATGTGAACAGTGTCTCCTGATATGTCCAGCTGATTAAGGTTCTCCTTCCTAGTTAGCATTTCAAGCCCAGATTTCTTTCCCCTCATCACAGCACAATTGTCCAGTAGAATACTGGTGACTTGTCTCCACTCCAGCCCATATGATTGCAGGAACTAACTATGATCTATTTTTAGAATGCAACGCAACTGCAGCGGGAATAGGCCTAATGATGAACCGCAATATTACCAACCCAATGTTTAATGAGTATACGCAATCAAAACAGGCAGAGTTATCAGAGTATTAATTATTCAACTTTAAACTTGCCTTTAACTGCTCCCTTTTCTCCGCCTACATTCTCTCCACTCGAGTAGTGATGGTGCTCTGCGATGACACTGGGTATTCAGGCTCTATAAAGGCTATGAGATCACGGAACCCCTGGTCATCCACAAAACTCAGTGACAGCATCTCTGTTTACACTGCCAAGCTGGTTGGGTCGTGGCTTGGCACACCTGGTAATTTCATCGTCTTATCTCAACTTGTCTGTGTAAAACTGACACGGGTTCGTCTCGGGGGCTTTGTTAGCTCGAGGCTGCACACGGAGACTAGAGGTCTTTAGATTAATTTGCATACTCCAGAATTTTTTTTATTAATGAAGACACCCACATGCAAGAATGACTTCATGTCCGATTGTAGGCTACAAACGTGATTAACTATTTACAAACGCCAGCATACTTTATTTTGCTGACCACTTGTTTTTTATCCCAACAAAAGCCTTGTAAGGACAGTTCCTCTGCATCTTTCTCTTAGATCCACCATCTTTCAACGTCTTTGTTTAGTGCATTATGCGACTGCATCACCTGATGTTATCAGCGTTGTGAACGGCCGCGATTACAGCTGCGTCTTGCAGCGATGAATATAGCACACTGTGGGTCTGCTTTCCCGAACTCACCGTTCAGGAGGTCGGGAAAAACAAATAATTTAAATATATATATATTCGCAAGCTCGAGTTTGCCTGTTCACCAACCAAGTTCATTTGAAACGAGGAGTACTAGAGTAATCGATTACTCACACCCATCCCTGGCTTAAGTAGGCCTACTGGTGTGGCTTAGAGAGTCTACTGGTGTGGCTTCGGCCCCGTCTACGCGGAAAAGATTTTTTGGTGAAAACTGAGTCTTAGTTACTGACTGGGTTTCGGCCAACCGTCCACACGTTTTTGCTGCCCGAAAACATACTTTTCTGAAACCAGGTCCCAGGGTAGATAAAAAAACGTCTCTATGCGTTTTTGTGTTGGGATTTGTGTGGACGCCTGAAAACACTAACGTCCTCGCCCCCCACCAGCTCGTCAACGTTAGTTTGGTTGTTGCATTTGCCTTTTTTATTTTTATTATTTTTGTAGCTTTAAATACAGCTCCTTGGTAAATTTAATTACTAACGGTACATTAAAAAGTATTTTTGCTCAATCTAAAAGGTTTAACAACTGCTTTCTCCTCTTCGACTGTATATTTGTATACAGCACGCAGGCTTTTTTTTTTCATTGCCACACAGTGGCCTTGAATATATACTACAGCTTTTCTACAGCTCACTGTGTTTTCGCAATGATTCAGTCTTTACGGAGATATTCTCGAAACGCATCAAAGGAAAATGGAGGGGAAAGATTGTTTTCGCCCGTGTGGCTGGGGCCTGAATTTAAAAACCTCCTTCCAGGAAGAAAATATAACGTCCTAATAAGTCCTCAAGTCACATTTAGAAATGACAAGCCCCCCTTGTCTGGAGGAGCCCTCAGGACGCTGAACGTGGCCCCTACCAGGTGGTGTGTCCTGGGTGTCTAAGCTCCACACTGCTCTGCCTGTACTGGTCCCCGAGGCCGGGGGAGGGGGTGAGGCGGCTGCAGTCCCAGCGGTCCTCCTTGTCTTCACTGTGGCTGCGGTCCGAATAGAAGCTCAGGTTGGAGGGTGTGGCCAGGTGCTCTGTGCTGCTGTACACCTGGAGGGGAGGGGGAGTGAAGTTTAACTCTGCAAGGTATAATGCGGAAAATGTGTAGTAACAGTTATTTGGTTCTGTCATATTTTTGTCATATTTCATCGCTGAGTTCCAAAGTTCCAATCTGCCTAATTCTGTTTTCAAGAATATTCTGCAGCTTTATTTTGTTTAAGAGTATTCTGATTATTAGTATTTTCTTATTTCCAAGGCTTTTGTACCATGTCCGTCTGCCTTTGTAGCATCCTATTTTAAGTTTAAGGGAACCTAAATACATGGTAGGTACTGGTCTGTACCTTGCTGAAGCGATGGGACCATGAGGAGAACTGGCGGATCTCCAGGGAAGACTCTTCATCGTTGGTTTCCTCATCCTCGTCAGAATCCAGGTGGTGGTATCGCTCTGAGCGGGCTGTACACACCAAGGAAAACCCATTTTGAACAAGATGTAGTCATTGACATATCTTAGTCAAGTTTTACGTGACTAAAAGTAATTTTAGTCTAGTTTTAGTCAAAAGAAAAGCACAATTAAAACAAACTGTTGAAATGGCGGTTAGAGCAAAGCCAGCGAGGTATGGAAATATTTTACAGAAATAGGAGATCATAAGGTGGAATGTAAAATATGCCAAGCGAAATTGATCTACCAGAGTACTACAAGTAAGACTATGCGGCAACATATGCTCCTGAAACACAATGGTGAGTTCGGGAAAGCAGCAACCAAGTGTGCTATATTCATCACCGCAAGACGCAACTGTAATCACGACCGTGGAGAGAAGACCACAACGCTGATAACATCAGGTGATGCAGTTGCATAATGCATTAAACAAAGACATTGAAAGATGGTGCGATCTATGAGAAAGACGCAGAGGAACTGTCCTTACGAGGCTTTTGTTGAGACAAGTTGTCAGCAAAATAAAGAATATGCTGGCGTTTTTGTACTTGAAAATAGTTAATCGTGTTTGTAGCCTACGCTCGGACGTGAACTCTTTCTTGCATGTGGGTGTCTTCATTAATAAAAATCATTCGGGAGTATGCAAATTATTCTAGAAATTATGAAAGAAGATTAAATTGCCGGGCGTGCCAAGCCGCAACCAAACCCGCTTGGCAGTGTAAAAAGGCCAAGAGATGCTGCTTCTGAGTTTTGTAGATGGCCTCTCATGGCCTTTATACAGACTGAATACACGGTGCCATTGCGGCACACCATCACTGTTCGAGTAGAGAGAATGTACACAGAGAAAAAGAAAAGAAAAGTAGAAAGTAGAGACAATTGTAGACGAAAATGGAGAGAGATTTTATATTAGTTTTTATTTTATGCAAAACATTTTATGCAAAACATGAAAAAAAATTCTTCATATCTTCATAAATTAAAACAAAGTTCAAATTAAACTGTTGCAAAGAGGAGGCGTGCAGCATTGTTATCGTCAACAATAATGTATGTTAATTTAGTTTTAGTCAGCGTCTTTGGACAGTCTTGTCATTGTCTCGTCTTAGTTAGAGTTGGGCAATGTCCCCTAAATTGGCAGTTGGCGATGTTTACAGTTAAACATCACGATGGACGATGACATGTCTCATGTCAATTTACAATATTCAAAATGTGTCGGCGTTGGACGACTAACTTTTTAAAATTATGATAACAATGCTGCACGCCTCCTCTTTGCAACAGACTTTGTTTAATTTAATTTTAACTTTGTTTAAATTAAATTTATGATGCACACAAAAACAGATACTTTTGTTTTAAAATAAATATTTGGAAACTACACGTTTTCCGCAGTGTGCCTCTCTGGTATTGAGCGGGTCTACAGGATCGCACTCTGCCCAGTCAGTAACTAAGTGAACGGTCTCGGTCACATAACCTACGACTTGAAGTCAACGCTGTCCAACGGTGGTGATGGCACCTTTCTCCCCATCTCACAGAGGGAGCCTGCTGCATCGCTATACATTTTCTCCAGCCGCACAGTTTGGTGATAAGGCACAAGAAATGCGATCAGATCGTGGACGATTAACGTCATGTCCCTGGCATAGGCTACCGTATTTAAAATGCACCATCGTGCATATGCATTAGTTATATTCTCAATTTAATTTACAGAGCAATCCCTGGAAAGTTTTTAGATTTGACAGTGTAATCTGGCTCCAGAAATACGATCAGATCGTGGAAGACTAACGTCACATCTCTGGCATAGGCTACCGTATTTAAAATGCATAGCATGCATATGCATTAGTTATATTCTCAATTTAATTCTCTATATAATTAATAATAATTTATTAACATAGCAATCCCTGTCAAGTTTTTAGGTTAACTATAGCAGAGATTAGGATTAGTGTGTGTCTGACAAGTGGGGGTGGGGCGTGGCATCACAATGGTGGCTCTCCGTCGTGATGTCGGTCAGCCATCACGATGGACGATGTCATCAGCAGCACAACCCTAGTCTTAGGGCCCTGACATAGTCAACGCATCGCTACGCATATGCGTCCACAAGGCTACGCGTCGTTACGCGTTAACACATTTTGCTACGCATCGACGCATAATGGTGGCCCATTATGCGTCGATGCGTAGCAAAATGTGTCGTCCCAATTTTTGATAAGCAACATGCCGATGCACGCAATACTACGCGTTGTCGGTGGGGGCGATACTGCAAGTATTGCACATTTCAAGTATACATTCTTTCATCCGGGATGTCACCCAGGATGTCCCCCGCAAAGTCACCGGTGATTCTGCTGCCACCTGTTGCGTGGGCGCTCTAGTGCATTTCATGGATTGCCCCCGACGCGACAATATGACTGCATGACCAACAGTTTGACCGTAGACTGCCAAGGACAGATTTGAGTATATTTTGAGAAATAGACGTCTTCCGTACGTGGAGGTATGGTGAGCTTGCTTGGTATGGTAATATGGCATTGGTATGCCTTAAAAACTAAACAATCACCGACCATGTTTCTAAAGCATACTGTGTCAAAATCCACTGTCAAACGGACATTTGCGAAAATATGTGTGTACCACTTTAAGGCCCAACCTGCAATGTAGAGGTTCAGAAGGGAGAACTTCAAACAAATGTTTTGTCTTTTGGTTGTTTTTTCAGATATAGTCCTCAAATTTGGCATGGGTAAATTATACTATGGAATCTCCTCTTAATAGCCATATTCAACAGCTGAGCTGACGTGTTTTGGATGCAATGTTAGAGCTGTTTAAATGTGTTGTAGAGGCGTATACATATGCAGGTATTTCACTTTAAAATGTATATCTCTGCCGTCTTTCGCCTTATGCTATGAATTTAACACCATATAGTCCCACAGTCATCTTGTACAAGTTTTCAGTTTTTCCCACTTTCAGCACCAAAGGAGTTAATGTGTGGGTTAGTTGGTCAAGTTGTGGTCACTGCACTATATCCAAATGACCGTACGGATTGCGATGTGAAAGTTGTTCATCATGAGAAACGGTGCATGTATAACAAGTTTCATGAAAATCGCACCTTCCTAGTGGTAATGGCAGCCTGTTGAATTCCTGAACTTCATTGCCTTGTTATAGCGCCACCTATGTGTTATTCTGGCTCATCTTTTTTCATTTGTATAACTTTTGGAGCCAAAAAGTCAGGTGACATAAAAATAATACTAACGATTATGAATGAAATTCCATTATGGCTCCTCTTATGCAGCCTGAATACTGACACTGAACACATTTTGCAATGAACAGAACATATTGCTATTTGTAACAGTTATGAAACTCACTATTACTTTTGGAACAATACAAATGAAATGCCATTCTGGCTCATCTGCATCACACTTTTACAATACAAACAGGTAAATAATAATAATAATAATAATAATAATAATAATAATAATAATAATAATAATAATAATAATAATAATAATAATAGATAGATAGATAGATAGATTTTCTATAGCACTTTTCTTGGTACTCAAAGACGCTTTCCAAAAGATGGGGGGGGGAATACATACGCAGTACAGACACTCAAAAGACAACTAAACTAATAATACTAATAAGACAAATAAACTAATAATAGATACATTAAGAGAGAGAGAAAGGGTGGAAGATGGAGGAGGCTGATTTGTCAGATGTTGTAGGTGGTCCTGAAGAGATGGGTTTTTAGCTGACTTTTGAATGAGGGGAGTGTATCAGAATTGCAGATGGCCAGGGGGAGGGAGTTCCAGAGGGTGGGGCTGGCAATGGCGAAGGCTCTGTCCCCCAGGGTGTGGTATTTGGTCCTGGTGATGGCAGTGAGAAGGTTTGAATCGGTGGAGCGTAGGCGGCGTGTGGGGGTGTGGCGATGGAGGAGATCAGTTAGGTATGAGGGTGCTAGGTTGTTTAGGGCTTTGAAGGTGGTGATGAGGATCTTGAAATTGATGCGTTGTTTTATGGGAATCCAGTGAAGGTCCCATCCTTGACCGAGGATGGGAGTGATGTGTTTTCTGGAGGGGGAGTAAGCAGTCGGGCAGCCGAGTTTTGAACATATTGCAATTTTTGAAGAACAGTGGAGGGGAGACCATACAGGATGCTATTACAGTAGTCGAGTCTGGAGGTGATGAAGGCGTGGATGAGTGTGTGGGCGGCTGAGGAGGAGATAGTGGGTCGAAGACGTGCAATGTTGTGGAGGTGGAAGAATTATGTTTTGTGATTTTTTGATTATGTGTGATTTGAAGGAGAGTGTGGTGTCCATGATGATGCCGAGGTTTCTAACCAGGGGGGAGTGAGTGACAGAGTGACCATCAATGCAGAATTAGAAGTTCTGTGAGGTGGGAAGGATGGATTTTGGGCCAAAGATGATTTTGGTTTTATTGCCGTTGAGTTTGAGGAAGTTGTGGTTCATCCAGGTTTTGATGTCGGTGATGCAGTTGGTGAGGGTGGAGAGGATGGCAGGAATAATGGCTGTGGTGTTGATGTACAGTTGGGTATCGTCAGCATAACAGTGAAATTGAAAAACATGGCCGCGGATGATGTGACCTAGTGGGAGCATGTAGAGGATGAAAAGGATGGGGCCAAGCACTGAGCCTGTGGGATTTGTAATTGTTGATGGAGATGTAGTGGAATCTTTCAGACAGGTAAGAGGTGAACCAGGAGAGGGTGGAGTTAGTGATGCAAATGGATTGCAGACGGCTGAGGAGGATGGAGTGATTGACGATTGGAAGAGGAGAATGGTGAGGGAGCCGGAGTCAGAGAGTAAGAGGTCGTTGGTAACTTTAAGTAGAGATGTTTCAGTACTGTGGTGGGTTCGGAAGCCGGATTGGAATGTTTCATACAGGGTATTGGAGAGGAGATATTGCTTGAGTTATGTTTCAACGGCTCTTTCCAGTAGTTTTGACAGGAATGTGAGGTTGGAGATGGGTCTGAAGTTGTTGGGGTCGTCAGAGTTAAGGCCAGGTTTTTTAAGGAGGGGGGTGATGACAGCAAGTTTAAGAGGTGGGGGAACGGTGCCAGCGGTAAGGGAGGAGTTGATGGTGTCTGTGATGAGTGAGGCGCTTGAGGTGAAACAGGCTTTGACGAGTTTAGAGGGTTTGGGGTCCAGGGGGGAGGTGGATGATTTCATGGTGGAAAGTATTTTTGAGAGGTCTGTGGTTATGGATGAGAAGATGGAAAGCCGGTGGTCGGAGGATGAAGAAAGTGGAGGTTCTGAGTCAGGGGTGGTGGCAGAGGAGGTGGCAAGCTGGTTGGAGATACTTTCTATCTTGGAGTGGAAAAATTATAGGAAGTTGTTGCATTTCTCTGGGGTGAATGAGGGTGAGATGTTGTCCTGGGGTTTGAGGAGTGCGTGGGTTGGAGGATCCAGAATGAATGATGCCAGAGTAGTAGAGTGAACAGTCTTTGTTGTGTGCTGATTTGTAGAAGTGCATGTGATCTTTGTAGGCGAGGACATGTACTGTGAGACCAGTTTTCCTGTGTAGTCGTTCTAATTGTCTCAGTTGTTTTTTGAGTGTGTGAAGTTCCGGGGTGAACCAGGGGGCCGAGTGAGTGAACGTGACGGTTTTGGTTTTCAGGGGGGCCAGTTTGTTGAGGGAGGTAGACAGTGTGTTGTTGTAGACGAGGTCCATGGGGGCTGGATTTACAGGAAGGGTGAGGCCAGAGAGTGTTTGATATGCAGGTTGATAGAGAGAATAGACAGATGGATTTAAGGTTGCGGAAAGTTATTGTGCGGTCCTGTTTGGGTTGGGAGGTGGGAATGTCAATGACAAGTGTGATGGCCAGGTGGTCGGATATAGAGAGGTCAGTGCTGGAGACATTGTGGATGTGAAGGCCAGTGGAGCAAACCAGGTCTAGGATGTGTCCACAGTTGTTGCTGCCATTACCAAAGTTGATGTGTTGGGTGAAGCTAAAGCAGTTGAGTAGGTCCAGAAAGTCCATAGCATTTTTACAGTCCTGGGAGTCAATGTGGAGGTTGAAATCGCCAAGCAGTAGAACAGATGACGAGATTGAGGGATAGTGCAGTGATGAATTCAGAGAGATCTGGTAGGAATGATGGGTTGGGTTTTGGGGGGCGGTAGATGATCGAAATGCTGAGAGATTTGGGGCCGGGTACTTTAAAAGCCAGGTGTTCAAAAGATTGAGCAGCAGGGATGGAGAGTGGGCGGGGTTTGAGGTCTTGGCGGTAAACAGCAGCAATACCCCCTCCTCTGCCCTCAGAACGTGGGTTGTCCAGGTAGGAATATCTAGCAGGGGTAGTTTGGTTAAGTGCAAAGTGGTCCAGGGGGTTTTGCCAGGTTTCAGTAAGGCAGAGGTCTAATTGCTTGTCAGTGATAAATTCATTGAGAATTAGACTTTTATTGTTGAGGGATCTTGTGTTGAAGAGGGCGAGTTTTAGGTACTTTCTGTCCTGTAGCAAGCTGAAGTGTCCAAGCTACCGCACAGAGTACTGAGAGGGGTTCTGAAGCAGTAGCCTTGCATCACCGTGGAGGGTTGTTGGAGAGATCCAGGTATATAGGTAGTTTTATCCGTAATCCGTTTCCAGTCAGCCGATTGAAAGGCAAATTAAAAGAAAAAAAGTTCTTTGTAGTTCGGTTCATAGCTGCAGACAGCCAGTCTAAGTCTGACCATCAGTGAGGCAGCTCCTATACTTTATTATTTTTATTTATTTTTATTATTGTCTATCTGTGAAAATGCCATTTCACAGAGGTAAGTGGATCCAAAGTAGTAGCACTCACTTTAAGTGCACATGCAGTCAGGAGGGGAAACTACTCTCTGCTCCCCCAAAACTCACTGTTCCTTGATCTTGACTTCAGTTCTATGTCATTTTGCAAATCAATGATCTCCATATATACACCACTTGATGCGTTGTTTTATGGGCACCGAACACCACCTTCAAAGCCCATATACACCACCCAAATACCTGTTGGAATTTGACTGATACCTTTTCAACATCAGTGGACTGAAATGGGTTTGAAACAAATGCAGCTATGTCTTCCATGATGTCCAACTCACCAAAACGCTGACTCCGCTGCAACTTTGTCCAGATGGGCGCAGTACTGATCTGGGTGAAAAGCATCCATGTCTTTGATGGCTTGAGAAATTTTTTCCAGGTTGGGAAAATGTGCTTCCTGCCTTTTAGATGTGTGGTCCAAAAACAGAGCTTAGCCTTGAACGCATTCACTGCACTTATCATATGGGACAGTTGTCTGTTTTTCCCCTGGAGGTCAGTCAACAAAGCACTGTAGCACTTTGCCACGACTCAGCCAATGAACATCAGCATGGAGAATCAAGTCTCCATAAGAGGTGTCAAGCTCATCCATTAATGCCTTGAATAAGTGTTGTTGAAGAGCTTTAGCTCGAATCAAGTTGATCAATTTGACCACCAATGACATCACATGCAAAAAAATCCAATACCTTCGCAACCAAGGCCTGCTGGTGAATAACAAAGTGATAAGTCATAAATTCTGGAAAAGCGGGATCATTGTGGCACAGTGCTACAAACCCCAAGCACACTGATGGGGTGCTGGGTCCCCATCAGTAGTGATTGCTACCAGTTTAATAATGAGATAACGTTGTTTTGGACATATTTTTTAAACTTGTTAAAAATATCCTCACCCATGTAAAGGGTGAGAAAGTCCTCCTGAAGTACACAATGAGTTGGGGCTGTCTCTGTAACATCCAGTGATTCATCCAATTTAACTGTAAAATATTCACAAAGTGCCAAGTCCCTTAACACCTGCTGATCCATGTCCTCCGACAGGGATTCAACCCTTCTGGTCACCGTTGCAGGGCCGAGTGGGACACTGCCAACACCGTTGAACACTGTGTTGGCGACAATAGCCATAGCCTCTTTGATCAACTCACCATCTGTAAAAGGCTTCTTGTGTTGAGCCAAATGGTGACTTACTCGGAATTATGCTGATCTGTAGCATCCTTATGACGATTAGCAGGTTTAACGAAAAGAGACGTATGGATAGCGCTCTTGCTGGAAAGATGTCCTTGAATTTCAGGTGGTTGGTGTTGTGGTGCCACTCCGGATTCCCTCTCTTACTCAGTGCTTGAGTTTGGTGACATAACAAACACACACACTTGTCTTTCACTAATGTAAAAATAAATTCTTCTTCCCATTCTGGATGAAAATAATATGTTTTTGCCTTTTTACAAGGCGCCTCAGCCATGTTTGCTGTTATCTGTCAACCAACAAACCTTCCGTCTCTGTGAAAAATCTTCTGTTCTCTCATTGGTCAATAAAATTGTATCTTACTTCTACCCAATCATATTGGTCACTCTCACCACAATAGACATTATAAAGAGTAGACGCTTAGCTTAGAGTAGACATTAGCTTGCTGAGCGCAGGAAATGCGACCGCCATCTTGGACCGGTCATACTCTTGTTGCGTAGCAGCAGAACAGACAAGAGTGCAGCCTATTCCTGCTCAAATCGGCGGACCATCGCAAGAAGGTCCCGGGGGATTACTTTTCACACGTAAGATTTAACATTAAATGTAAAAAAGAAAAGAAAAAAAAACATGTGCCCTGTAAAAGAAAATTAAAAAAATGGCAGGCTTGTAGAACTCGTAAAATTAGTAAGGGAATCAAGAGATGGGCCAGAATAACAAATAGGTGGCGCTATAACAAGGCCTTGAAGTTAAGGAATTCAACAGGCTGCCATTACCACTAGGATGGTGCAATTTGCATGAAACTTGTTATACCTGCACCATTTGTCATGATGAACAACTTGCACATCGCAATCCATACGGTCAGACCATTTGGATATAGTGCAGTGAACACAACTTGACCAACTAACCCACACATTAACTCTGCCAAAAGTGAGAAAAGCTGCAAACTTGGCACACATGTACAAGGTGACTGTGAGACTATATGGTGTTAAATTCATTGCAATAAGCCAAAAGACGGCAGAGATATACATTTTAAAGTGAAACACATGCATGTATACAGCTCTACAACATGTTTAAACAGCTCTAACATTGCATCCAAAAGACGTAGGCCCAGCTGTTGAATATGGCTATTAAGAGGAGATTCCATGGTATACCCATACCAAATTTGAAGACTATGGGCCTTATCTTGCACCCAGCGCAATTGACTTTCTACACTAACGCATGTATCGTTGCTAGTTTGCACCCGGCGCAAAGCTGATTTGTCCTCGCAGCAAACAGGCGCCGCTACCCTTGCGCCTGGAGAGGCGTGTCAGCGAATAGCAGAGGCGTGTTCCGGTGCAAATTATACTTTTTAGTGATCTAAAAAAGGCGCCACTGCAATTGCGCAACTGATCGCCAAATACCTGGTCTAAATGCCGTAGCGGGTAGCACGATTTGTGTTGCTATTTTGGACATGGTGCAACTGCAAAAAAAAGCTTACACACACGTAGGCTATACACAGCACAAACATGCAAACGATTAGCCTAATTCAAATATTATGCTGTCAAAGATTGTTCATATGTGTGAAACTGCATAGAAAAAGCATGTGGATTGTGGAAAAAAAATAGGGGCTGCATGAATGAACACTGTAGACTATGCCATGCGTCTAAATAATAATAATAATAATAATAATAGGCTAATAAACTTGAGCAAAGTATATCCCAGCCCAGCGTGTACAAGCCCATAACTTTTAGGATTGGATGAGTATTTGATTGTGAGAAAACAGTTTTACCGCAAGTGAGTGTTTAAAAGATAAATGAATACGGGCAGGCGCAGGTGTGCACGTGTGCACAGTGTGCACCCATCTGTTTAAACACACGTAAACTAAACACGTAACGCATATTATTACACGACGTGCGAGATATCAAGTGCAAATATGGGTTTTTAGATTGCAAATATAGGACGATATTACACGGCCCGCTCCGCGCTGGGTCGCGTCGCTTCCTATTGGTGCTAGGCAGGCGCGTCGTTAGACCTGGGCATTCGGGGCTATAGCCCTGGATCTTTTGGGAATAGCCCCGGATATCTGTGCTGTCAAATAAAAAAAATAAAAACATAGTAATGATGAATCTTGATAACCGATAGTTTTTCCACCCGCTCGTATCCAGCTTGTTCCACGCTTTAAGCACCCGGGCTCCTAGTTTGTGGCAAGCTGGGGCTCTCCTCTTACCTCCGTCGGTGTATTCCTGGGCCCCGTTTCCCGATAATGACGGATCGGTGCTCGTACGACCATTCTTGCGAAGGATCTTTCGATGCACCGTTAAAAATTTCCAAAAAAGTCCTCGACCCGAAAGTCCTCGTAACATGAACGCGCGTTCGCTGCTCTAACGATCGTAGCCTAGTCCCTGTCCACTGACACGGTGCTGAAATGGGCTCCGGAAAAGGGGGAGACGGAGGAAAGTTGAAACGTTATATTTTGTGGCAGCAAAAAAAATCTCTCCCCATCAAGGCCAACAGCTGAGTAGCATACAAAAATAATAAACTAATATGAATTATGAAAATATTAAAACACAATTGATTCATTGATTAATCCTGCGCGTTCATTTGGTCACGGCATTTCCCCCTTCTTTCATTGGTTTCATCAGGTTTCATTGTGCTCTCTAGAATCTAGACTCTTACATTAAAATGCACTGTTCCATTCATTCATTATCATTCAAACGCTTGCAGGGCTGAGACTAGACGGCTTTAGAATCATTTGGATACTCCAGAATGTTTTTATTTTTTTATGAATGAAGACACCTGTATGCAAGAATGAGTCTGAGTGTAGGCTACAAACGCAATTAACTTTTAACAAGTGCACAAACGCCAGCATATTCTTTATTTTGCTGACCACTTGTTTTTTTATCCCGATTAAAGCCTCATAAGGACAGTTCCTCTGCGTCTTTCTCATAGATTTATCCTAGGACCCTCTTTATTCAACATTTAAATGCTCCCACTAGCTCAAATCATGCAAAATAACAATATTGACCATCATTGCTATGCTGATGACACGCAAATCTATGTATCGCTATCACCAAATGACTATCGGCCCATAGATCTGTTGTGCCAGTGCATTTACCAAGTCAAAGACTGGATGTGTCGAAATTTCCTTCAACTATATGAGGACAAAACCGAGATAATTGTATTTGGTGCTAAAACGGAAAGGCTTAAAGTAACCCAACACCTTCACTCTCTGTCCCTGAAAACTTCAATCAAAGCCAGAAATCTAGGCGTTATCATGGATTCAGATTTACACTTCGACAGTCACATCAAATCAGTTACAAAATCTGCATATTACCACCTTAAAAATGTAGCAA
>OMLJ01093851.1:0-24760 GCA_900302595.1 Gadiculus argenteus
GTGTGTGTGTGTGTGTGTGTGTGTGTGTGTGTGTGTGTGTGTGTGTGTGTGTGTGTGTGTGAAACAAACTATGTGTCACAAGTCTTATATTGTTTTGAGGCTGTGTTCGTGATCAGTTAACCAGCAAAGTGCCCAATAAAGCGCGCCTATTTATGTGTGGTAGATTTTTGGCCTATGCTTATTTTTTGCTGGTCCATGTGGGGGCGCACGACCCTAGATTTCACAGCACAGGGGCATACTGTATTTACGCAGGCATCCTCACATTTCCAGATTGCAGCGGCGGAGCTGCAATTTCATATTAAGTGGACCTAACGGCGTTTTTCTTATGACCATTCGACAAGATCCTGCTTAGTAGGCTATACATGCACATCTCGGGTTTGGGCTACCTGGGAGAAGCAGTGCCAACCGCGGGTGGACGAATGTTTATGGTAGGCCTGTTTTACACTAGTCGTCAGCAGTGAAAGTGGAGGAAGCGGACATTGTTATCGCCCAGCACAAGAGGATGAGCGGAGCATGGTGCGAAATATATATTGACCGTATCGGACAATATTCAAGATCTTCGTTCGCATTGTTGGTCCTGAAAAGCAACAAGATTTTGTCCAATCGATGCAATCCATGGTAAAGGAGTTCATTTAAACCAAGCCACCCCATCAGCACGCTGTCACAGCGCGTCGTTTTAATGGCTCACCGCCTCGAATGCGACGTAAAACGATGATTTATCGTGTTTTTTTTCGCGTGTACCTAGTTAAAATCGTATTGATTACAGGATAGAATCACCGTAGTTGGGATCGAGGGACTCGTAGACAACTATATGACATTTCTGCGTCCCATAAGGCCTCTTCAATACGGTCCAATAGGAGGATGTCGAGTGAGATCCCTTGGCTTTTTTCAGATTTCGCTGTTTTCATTCAAGACCACGTTAACCGGGAAAAGCCACTAGGTGCCTAACCTAGTTCTGGAGGAATACACTAACCAAAAACAGAAGCGTCTGTCGTGCCTATCTACGCCGTTTTTTATTATACCAGATTCACATTTTCATACATGGACTGCAATTTCCAAACAGGCAATTCTGACGATTTAATGTCCAAATTTGACTGTCCGGAATATTTGTAAACATCGATAGGGGCTATATTGTTTGCAGTTAGCAAACTGCATCCATATCTCAGGTATTGTCGGCCTAGTTGGATAAACAAAGATGGGTAGCGACAGCGAGGTCTTTAACAGAGAATTATCAAAGATGTCCGACGACGAGTTAATGGCTTGCTCCAAGGAAGAACTACTGAGCCGACTGCGTAAAGAGGAGTCCGAGAAGATGTCTGCTCTCATTCAGCGTGGTCGTCTGATCAAAGAAGTAAATAAACAGCTGCAGGGACACCTCCTGGAAATCAGGGAGCTGAAAGTCATCAATCAGCGTCTACAAGAAGAAAACACAGAGTTGCGAGACCTTTGCTGTTTTCTTGACGACGATCGCCTTAAAGTTAAAAAGCTGGCGAGAGAATGGCAGCTGTTCGGGCACCATGCGGCCAAAGTGATGCGGGAAGACCTTGGCGGATACTTGAAGAAACTTGCAGACCTGGAGCGAATGCAGGACGGACTGGTCAAGGAGAATTTGGATCTTAAGGAGCTGTGTTTGGTCCTGGAGGAGGAATGTGTCAGTCGAAGTGACTCGAGCCCCGGTGGGTCGACTGAGCTCAACCTCCCCTGCATGGTGGCCCGGGACCTGGGGGACGGGAGCTCAAGCACAGGCAGCGTTGGGAGTCCAGACCAACTTCACCTGGTGTGCTCACCTGATGACAGGAGGACATCATTTGGTTGAGAGGGTTTCTCCCGTTGAAGACAATACACTGCACGGGAGGCTTTGTCAGTGAATTCAATAAGAATCAGATTTTAAAAAAGAAGAAAAAATAGTAATTGCATTAGTTCCTTCACCTGACAATGATTCTCAGATTTTTCTTTGTAATTTTGTTTTGCTGGATTCCTTTGAAATTACTTGACTTGATTCATTAATTTAGCATTACTTATTATGTCAGTAGTGGGGAAGTTTCGCTATTCAGTTTTAGATTATTATTTAAGAAATTGCCACACAAAAAAAGGTTTGCATATGATGTTACTTCATGCACTGGACTAGCCTACACTGGTGTTGGCCGTTTATTATTGCACTGGACAAAGATATGATGGATATCTAAAGATGCAATCAAATCCGATTTGAGCCATAAAGTCTACTGAAGTCCACAGGCACTGAGATAGATACATTGTGTCAAAAATACCACTTTTGAATATGTTTTCTTTTTGTTACACGCCTATAGCTATGTGTGACCGTTTATGCATTCTATTCCTCAGGAAAGGATCGGAGTGCCATGCATGGGGATTATCACAGTTAATAAGGGCCAATAGGCGACCCTGGTTTTTCAGGCCCTTTGAGTTTACTTGAAGGTTGTTCATAATGTGAAGCTTGGAAAAAAAGTCTTCATGACAGTTTAGGTCTTGGATTTGCATCAGTGATAACACTGGACCTCTCTTAGAAACATGAAGTGCTAATGCTTAACGTTTAACACTTTTGTATGAAAACTGGAAACTTTATATCAAACTGGAAAGTCTACAATTTTACAGTTATTTATACACATAAATAGACAGGAAAGTTGTTTTAAGTCACCTGTACTTTATTCTGTAGTTACATTGTTGTTATTTCAATTAGTAGACCTCACATTGGAATCAAACACATGTCTTTAAGTTTGCAATAGTTAGGGTTAATATGAATCAAAGTTTTGTGTTAACTCTGTGACATTAGAGATACTCTATTACCATGCTTTTCCTTATCAGTATTATCTTGCAGTTTATCCCTACACACCTTACCTTTCTATTATAGACAATGCACATGGATTGAAAGAGGTTTGCTTTATTGTTGGCTGTTATTGCTGGGTTATGCTCTTAGTGAATTGAAGAGCTTTAAAAACAATGGGTGTGACTCTTGATTGTGTTCTGATCTTTACTTCTGTGTTTTTTGAAGAAAAACAGTTTTCTTTGAAGAAACATGCTTCATTTTCAAGAAAAGTTTTATTCAATTGGACTTATCGATACGTCCCAACCACTTAACCAGAGAGACACACTTGCATGATGCTTGTTTTTATTTGTTGGACAGCAAAGAAGTTTGCATAGGTATTGGTGCTTTTGCCCAAAATTGAACAAAGTGTCACTCATCCGCTACTTTGAGTTTACACAATGAGCATTAGGACCCTTGGAATTGCACACTATCAATTCTCGAACCCTTTCACCAACTTTTAAAGATAGCAGCTTTGAAAAAGGTCAAGAATAAGGCATTTCACACCAAAACCGTTCAATTAGTCTGAATAACACAGTTATATCAAAAAATATATTATGCTCTCCAAAATAAATATATTATTGGAATTTTAAAACTGCGTTTGAACTGCTAGGTCCAGCCTAAGTAGTCAATCATTACTTTTTAATTATTTTAAATGTTATCATATTATAAAAAAAAAATAGGTTGTATAAATAGCTAACACTTCCTTAATGTAAGAAATACAGTACAGGAAAATGTTAATTAAAATATTAATGCTTCTTTAAAAATAAATCTCTTTAAATAAATTTCAGTACATTTTTAAACATGCTCTATGGGTATACTCAAAACAAATGTAACTATAACCCAATTATCCCAGTAATATGCATAGTATATCTAGGTAATGCCCAAACGGTAAAAAAAATTTTTTTATGTAGGTTTGGAGTATCTAAATAAGCAACATAATTGACATCAAAGTAATCATTTAGATACATTTCTTATGTGTTACTGCTGTTGTAGTCTATTCTCCAGGTGATACTGTAAACAAATGTTTTCTCAGCCATGAGACCAGAGTTGTCAATCAAAGAGAGAGGATGGTCGGGGAATGTAGGGAGTGATCGGATTGGTCACCGCTGCTGCTGCTACGACGATGAGCTATGCCACAGTGTTGGGCGGCAAGATTGAGAGATTGTTGGGCATTACCATGGTGGGAGGAAGAGGAGGAAGTGGCATGGGATGTAATGGAGGCAATGGTGTCTAGAGGGGCGGAGGGATAGGTGAAGACTAAATTGGCTGTGAAAGGAGTGAAAGATGGAGTGGACATGAGGATGGGAGTGTGGAGGGATTCAGATTCGGGAGCACTGATCACAGAAGCCAGTGTGGTCACGGGCTTGGGTGGGATAGTTATCTTTGGTTTGGGCTTGGCCAGCTTCTTTGCGGACTGAGGTTTTGAAGAAGGCCCGGGCTGCTCTGAATCTGGTTCCATTTTGATTCCACGCAACATTGACAGAGGTGGGTGGGAATCTGAGTCGGAGCTTGAGTCTTCGATCTTACAGATGGGACGGTGGGCTTCCAGGACCAGCTCTAGCTTTTCCTTCTTCTTCTGTAGTTCAGCGATTTCCTTCTGAAGACGGGACTTCTCCCCTTCCAACTCATCAGTCTCCTGGATGGGAAATTAAGATAACATTTACTTCAGTAATATCCCAATTCTGAAATACAACTAAAAAGTCTGGGACTTCAATACACAAAATCATCCTTTGTGACATTAATTGCTCACGTTTTGTAGTGTGTCAGTCAACTCCCGGCGGCGGTTACGACACTTTGCAGCAGCCAGTTTGTTCCGTTCTCTCCGGATCGTGCGCCTCTCCATCTCTTCTGGTGATAACTGTCATGACAATAATTACAATAACATTAGCAAAAGCAAAAAAATTGCAAACAAAACTGATGTATAACAATTTTCTGGGCTAAATATAGTTATTGAAATTCAAAAGGCAGGCTTGAGGGAGATGACACAGCCCCATGTCGGTGAGGTCAATATGATGTCTAGGCTCCAAAAGCTACTACTTATTTCAAAGCATTGACATGAAAATACTTGACACGATACATGAATCAGATAGGGCAAATTATACAATTGAAATACTACCACCTTGTGTCTGCAAGTCATCATCGCAGTATTGAAAAAAAAGAAGGATAAAGGAAACAGCTTTTGTGCCTTGACCCTAGGGCACATTCCTGCTGCCCATTGCTCAATTGTAATTGTGCCGTTCATCAACTATTTCCCGCCTATGAAGATATATGACTCATACTCAGACCCCAGCAATGACTCAGGTGTGAGTCACACCAAAATGCGCCTAACCCTGATGAGTCACATGATAGCCTACTTCCTGTGCCATGGAATTACAACTCCAAGAATTAAGCAAGTTCCACAATGACAGCTTCAAGTAATGACGCCATATGTGTAATGTGGGTATAAAGGAAATGCAAATCAACCAGATAGGGAACTCTAAGTCCTTCCCACACTTGTTTCATTTGAACTAAACATGCTTATACATGCACACACATATTCAGCAACTTATTTAACATTGCCAGGAGGTTATCTTCTCAATTACTCCATACTGACTTCATGATGATGATAAAGTAGCAGGAAAACTGGCACTATTAGTATTTACTTGATACTTATCAAGAACTTTGAAAGAACATAAATGTGTGTCCTCTAACTGAGACTGTAGTTCCTCTATTTCCAAACTATTTGTGATAAATTAACCTTGGACTCCTGGTTTCCTTTCTATGGCGTTCTTAGGAGATTAGTAGTGCCCCTGTCTGAGACTACAATGAGATATTGCACATGAATGACAGATCCAGGATTTGGCCATTTCCTCAACTCTTAAAGACTCATTCAGATTTCCATTTTGGAAAAACACGCCCTATAACAATTGGGTATTTTCCTATATATTTGACCAGACACATGTTATATAGTTATAACTTATAAGAGTTATATATTGCAGAACCAATACTCTTTAACTCATGTCACTTCCACAATGCCTTGGAACAGTTTTTTCCTTCAAACAACTCAAAGGTTTCACTAACTGTTGTTAAAAAGCTATTACAAAGGTCTTACGTGTTCATCATTTCTGCGCCTGGTGGACCCTGTAGAGTGGGAAGCAGCTCGGATGACCCCTGGTCTGTAAAAGTTTGTTTGGGAAGGTCTATGACCCATTGGTCGTATCCCTGAGTGAGCTTGGTAAGAGGGTCTTGGAGACTGCGAGGTGCCTGGCGGAGACCCAAAGGATGGCTGGACCAACCACTGGAGGTCTTGGTTGGTGGTGATAGCGTTGAGACTGGGTACAAATTGGCTGCTTCCCGCCATGGTGAATTTCTGCCAGCAAATAACAAAGTAGTTAAATTAGGCTGCAAACCCAGTCATTTACAAATATTATTGTTCATTATTATATAGTGTAAAGGTTTACTTGAAATGTGTGACCTATATTTATAGACTTTTGAATTAATCTAAAGCCTATACACGTTAACACGTTTTGTTAACTCAATGTGTTATATACACATTATATACATTGGGTAATGTTAACATCGTACAGTACATGATATAATGTCTTATTGGACTGCTGTTTTGATCATAATAGACAAGAGTGAAAACGTACCTGCTCCTGTTGTGTGGTTGAGGTGCTAGCAGCTCCCAGAGATACAGAACTTGAGCCAGTGTGTGGCGACCCGGTGTCACTATTGGCGAAAGACGAGTTACCTCTGCCTTGGTTTCCAAAGTTTCGATACATCTTAGTGTTTTAATTTGTCTCTCGGATGAGTGTTATGTCCTTGTTGTCGGTACAGGAGGATCCTTGATCTGACTTTTGATCTAATTCAACTTTCCTAATTCAAAACAGGGGTAAACCCGGGTCCTCGGTAGAGTCCAAACCAGCAATACTTCCAGGGGGGAACGATTAATATTTTCCAAGAGGTCCTCCAAATAACCGCAAAATTCTCGAATGAATATATTAAAACGTCCGGTGCGTTTGGTTCGGATAGTTTATGCTGAAGAATCGGTAATGGATGTGGAATTTAAACTCGTAAAAGCAATAGTATGGATTGTTCACGCCCCCTTTGAATTACGGGAAATACTGTCGTCTAACTACGCTACGCCCTGCGATGACGTATAAGACCATATTTGGACTTCCCCGAGAGCACCGTGGATTTCCTTTGACAGATACCATTACTTACTCCCTGATGATTTTTATTTATATTAAGTGTTATTATGCTCTCAAATATTGACAGCCTGGCAAGACTAGACATGAATTATCCATGATATAAGACGACGATGATTGTGGTTCTGTTTATATATTTTTTCTCACACAAAATAGTGAAAAGTGAAACGAAACCAGACAAAAATTATAGTCTTAACAGGTTTGCCGAATAAAATAAAACATGTTGCAGATCTACATTGAGCTAAGAGCGTATGCGTAATGATGAAGCCTATTCTGAAAAAAAGTAACCAACCACAAAGCACAACTAATTACGTCCTGTTGTGCTATGTGGTTTGGCAATCACTTTCCTTTTGATAGTAACCTACTGCGGAGATGACTCACTGGATTGGCACATTTTCGTTGAACTATTTCTTGGCCCTCCTCTACACCTCCACTCACTTGGGTTACCGCGGACTACTCTGTAGGATACGGACATTGTAAAAAGGGAAATTGTGGGCTACCATATGTCATGTGCCATGAACTCAGTGTGTCACGACCGGCAGCTGCTGGCCTTGTTACTCTGAGGACAGAGTTCCCGGCATGGATGAGACTCCTCCCTGGGTCTGCATATTGGTCCTGTCTCTCATATTACTACTGAAACTGCTCCTTGGATTACAAGTATGAGGTGGCATTAGAGATCCAATGATGAGGATGGCCTATATACTTTCCAATTGTTTGTGTTTGAGTGTAATAAATATCATAGGCCTAAAATATGAGTAGGCCTATATGAGTAATAGTATATAATATCGAGATCACACAATGTATATCTTCTGTGGTCTCTTTGCGCATTCGATTGATTTTGTATTGTTATGTATGTGTAGAATTGTTGGTGAATTATTGTATTTAAAAAGTTAGGCTATACTGCTAGCCTTACAGGTCAACAGTAAAGGTCTATTCATACTATTGTTTTTTTTAATTAATATTGAGAACTTGAGAATTGGAATTTGATCTTTAACATTACACGCACTGAATAATTATTATTCACAATATTTCTGATTAGAATGTAAATCAGTCAGTACGTGTTATTACTAGTAACGTGGAGAATGTGGGGTTAAATCGTCCAAAAATTGTAAAATCGTTGTAGAGGTTGGTATTTTAGATACATTGTTCCCTGTGGTTATCTCCTCCATGGGTAATCTACGTGCTGCAATTTGAAAAAAGCCAATGCACTGCACGTCTTGTGTCTGTTTTGCATTTCACCAGACACCATCAAAACAACACGGAAGTACGCTCACATGAAGGGAAGCGCCTGGAAAGCCCGAGCGCCCTGCGTCCTGCCACGCAGGCACACAGCAGTCAGCCCACTGCGGTGCTGGAGTGGGAGAGGCCCGACTTGTCGCACATCCACGTAGTTGGCCATTGCCGTTAGCTGGGTAGGTAGAAGTACTACTAACCACGCCGTTGCATATTAATGTAAACGTAAACGTTTGTTGTCAGGCTTTTACTGAATGCGGACTCCAATGTGCCTGTTCCTACCAGCGGGCACCGCTGGCTCTTACTGGTTTAGTTCAAACGAAGCTATACACTCAAGACTAGCAATAACATTAGCATGTTGCTAACGATAACGATGATCCGCTAGCCAGCTTAGTGTGTTCTATGTATGTATGAGTGTGTATTAAATAACGTAGCTGAGACAACGAGTTGCAAATGTATGAATTAATACGACTGTAATGTAAGCTAAAGTGCTGTTTTTGTTTTAGTTCAGCTTACGTCAACGTCAGTGCACCATGGACCTGCCACATCATGGGTACCGACCAAGTAAGAACGATATTCAGTTGTAAATACGTTTTTTGAGCGTTGGTTTAATCTATTCGTAAGATTCTAAAGTAGGCTCTGTGAGGTAGTATTGTGTTTGCGTTATGTGCATATGGTTACTGTCTGTGGGGTTCATGTTCTGACGATGCCCTAGGTTGTGAAATATGAGAGCGGTAGTTGGTTTGAAGTTTAAACATTAAGATGCATGTCATTTTGTGAATGCTTTTAACCAAAGTGAGTGAATATAGTGAGTCCATATTAATTATTTGAATGGGGGACCCTATTGCGAATCTCTTGTTCTCGTTTTTTTTAATGTATTTCTAGCATTACAATACATTATTAAACTGCTGGCATCTTTATTGTCATTCTAATTAACTTTTTATTGAGCTCTTATTTTGTTTCATTTTTTTTTTCCCAGCAAAGACAAGAGCCCGTGCACCGCCACCATCAGCCGACCCGATGCTGTTTGATGACACCAGCTCCTCACAGCCAGCCATGAACAGTCAGGGATACTACACCCCGGGGTACACCATGGCAGCACCCGTAGGTGGTCCTCAAGTAGACCCTGCAGGAAACAATCTGTTTGCAGACCCGATGGCCAATGCCGCCATGATGTATGGTTCAACACTGGCCAATCAGGGAAAGGATATGGTAAACAAAGAGGTAAACACAAATTCTGTTTTATCATACAAATGACCTCTGTGGATGGGTGCCATTTTTAGAGTAGAGCCAAACTGAACTAACAAAGCCGGAAATCTATAGTTACTTAGAACTCGTTACTCACTTGTAAATCACTTGGATAAAATGGTCTGCCAAATTACTTGGTGTGAAATAGTTGCTTACAGGCATCATTTCATCTTTATTGCATAGCTGGGAAGTTTTTCTTCCCATGAGTTAGAGTTCAAGCCCATCTATTACTGTAGTGATTTGGACTGCATATCCTGTTTTTCATTTGGTCTTGGCCCGAAACAACGTTTTTATTTAAACTCCTTAAACTTTAGAAGAGACATGAATAACATCAGTAGCATTGATGAAGTGATGGAATATTTATTCTGCTCAGACCCATGTTCTTACCTGCATCCAACCCCTCCCCCCCCTTTTTCTGGCAATCTGTACTACTAAGAAGCCTAGAGAAATAAGTTATATTCTGACCTAAGACAGACATTGTTGCCTGATGCTCCATGTAGAACTAGAATAGTTCTACAAAATCCATGTAGAACTAGAATAGTTCTACATTTTTGATTTTGGTTAGTGCTACATAGACTACACTACATCTTCCTCTTTTCAATAAATCATAATTATAGGCAAAGCATGCGTTTTATCATCTCTGGAGTGCACACACATTTTTGTTTAACAAATATCCCCACAAAGACGAAGTGTCACTGGGGCAACACTGGGGCCAAGGACAATATTGAGTCAGTGAGCAAAATATAGGTTGTAAGTGACTCCCCTGTTTCAGCTCAAATTCAAATTCTATTCAGCTCAAAGTCTATTTAAAATGAAAAAATCCCCATGGTTACGAGTTTACGACTCCCAGAAACTTTTTGATACATTTTTGTGCGCGGTCGAATAAGCGATTTTGTAAGTGTATATATATGTATATATATATATTTGTCTGTATGTATGGGTCCGGGAAACGTTACCCTCTTGGATTCAGCCCCAAAAAAGTTTGCTTCCTGGACATTGCTCCACACGTCGTCCACCCATCAGAACATTAGCACACTCTCTGTGTCAAGAATGGGACAATAACAAACTGATTAGTGGAGACTTGCAAAAACATGGGATTTCACCATGTTCAAGTTCATAGACGTACTAAGACAAAATCAATATTATTTGGGTTTCACTAGAACTTTAAGGGATTTATATAAAGCCAGAATACCTACTGTATATACACTTTCCAACAAGCTGAGCATCGGCCACTGCACCCCTGCATCTCTCCATGTTAGCGATAACGTATTATTCACTCAGGGCATGGTCCTAACCAACAGGCCTGCACTTGCCATTTTTAAATAAGTTAATCTTTGAATTCTGCTTTTCAGATCAGCAGATTCATGTCCATGAACAAACTGAAGTATTTCTTTGCTGTGGACACCAGATACGTCGTGAAGAAACTTATGCTCCTAATGTTCCCATACACACATCAGGTAATCTGGACTAGTGCCTCTCCAGGCGAGATTGTCTAGTCCACTGCAAGAGGCGGTACAACATATCTAATAACAGACATGGACATTTGTTTTATGTTCAAACCTACATTCAAAAAGATAACCAGCACATTATCAACTCTACAGCATGCCACTTACCCTTTTATTTACACATTTAACACCATGGCTGACATCACATGAGGCTAAGCTTAACCATTTCCCACACTCATTCATTTAGATTGTTAATTATGTCAACAAGCCAGCCCCACTATTCCCTTACAATGTACACAATACACTTTCACATAATAGTGTGAACTACAAGTTTGTCACTGACTGTACTGCACTGTCTGCAGTCATACTGTTTTGGTCCCTCCCAGACCTTAGTAAAACATTTCATACTTTTTTTGATATTTAAGTTTACATATTTATGTTCACAGTAATGGTTAATAATTACACTGTAATGATTGTACATTACTGTTTGGTGTTTGACCTTTGACCAACTTTGGCCAATTGACCTTCCGATGTGCTATCCCAAATCCACCAAACACATCTAAACAATGTGCTTGCAATGACCTGTTTTTAGTGTCGTAACTATGTGTAATCTGTGTTTATGTTTGGTTTCTAGGACTGGGAAGTTCGTTACCATCGGGATACTCCTATGACGCCAAGACATGACGTGAACGCACCTGATCTTTACATACCGAGTAATTACGTTTCCATTTTTCCATACTTGGGGCTAAGCCAACTAGTTCTATTTGTTGACTGTCGTGTTTATCTTTCTAGCAATGGCGTTCATTACGTACATCCTGCTCGCTGGAATGGCCCTTGGCATTCAACAAAGGTAATTTTTTTTACTTTTTTATTTACTGACACCAAATGGGTAGGCTAGTTGCCTGATATTTTAATTTCTAAAGCTGCTCCTGGATCTTTGTTTTCTGTTTAAGGTTCAGTCCAGAGGTGCTTGGACTGTGTGCCAGTACGGCTCTGGTCTGGATCATCATCGAGGTGCTAGTGATGTTGCTCAGTCTTTACCTGCTCACCGTGCACACAGACCTCTCCACATTTGACCTCCTTGCTTACAGCGGATACAAATACGTTGCGTAAGGAACACGCACACGCACACACACACACACACACACACACACACTCACACTCACAGTGAAGGACACAACTGTTATAAAGAGGTTTAGCTGGGGGTGGCGTGGCACAGGATAGTTAAGTCAAAATCACTCCCTTTTTATAAATCTCCTTTTAAGCAAACACGTTATAGTGTTTAAAGGATTGATATGCGAGGGTAGAGTTCAACTCCACCCTGCTACTCCCTCGGATGGGAGTGAGTGGCTTTACGTTGGCGTGGTGTTGATGACGTAATGGGTCGGCTAACATTTACGACATTAACAACATAATCCAGTTTCTGAGAAACTAGGGATTGCCTCGACTACAATTATTACTACGATTATCTTATTACTTAATGCAGTACATTGATTACCTCCTATTTACAATCATCCATTTTATTATTTGTAGGTATGCTTATGTTATGTATCCGACAGTATCAATAACATAGGTTACAAAAGAAAATGTATATAATGGCAATATTTGTTTCTCCCTGTGGATTCTAGGATGATTCTCACCGTGTTGAGTGGCTTACTTTTTGGCAGCGATGGCTATTTTGTGGCTCTGGCCTGGTCCTCTTGTGCCATCATGTTCTTTATAGTAAGTATTTCAACCAGTTATTATCTAAGGTTTTAGTACATTTTGTAATGATTTTATCAGCAACAATACACACTTGCTTCAGCCAGAGGAAGGTCATTGTAAACCTAAGGGTTCATCTTTGCCACTGACAGACTGTTGAGGAGAGGTCTAAACAAAATATTTCACAACAACCCAACTCTTCATTATAGATTAAACATAACACTATTTAACATGTTAGTGGTCAAATGTATTATGAGTGACTTCAACAGAAAAGTGTAATTGTCATTTATTTAATAGGGTTGAATAACCTTAATCCTTTGGTTAGACTCTCACTGAATGGTCTATATCATACATATTACCTGAAGAGACGTGAGCTGCTGCTGTCCCATTGTGGCACTGAAACTGTCTGTTTTCTTTGTTATGTACAATTCAGAGAATATCTGTTAACTGAAGCAAAACGATGTTCCTCTCCTCAGGCTCGCTCGTTGAAAATGAAGATTCTCTCCTCTCTGTCTTCTGATTCAATGGGTGCGGGAGCCAGTGCAAAACCTCGTCTCCGCCTCTATATCACCGTGGCGACCGCTGCCTTTCAGCCATTCATCATCTATTGGCTAACCTCACACTTAGTCAGGTGACAATAAGGGGCAGATCACACCAAAGGCTAATCGTGCTGGATCTAAAAAGACCCCTGTTAGGCCATCAAGACGTGATATCAATATATCCACTGTTGAATACAGCTGCCAGTTATGCGCTCCTGTCAACTTATAAAACATAAATGTTGAGCTTCTTGTGAGCTTGTTTGAAGTGTTGATGGCATTTTCGATAATTTACCAGCACAGTAAATGATATTGCCAACTAAAAGCTTGTTTTTTACAATGTGTGCTTTGGAAAATGCGTAATTTTTGATCGACAGCATTTAAGTGGAAAAGACTTTCATTGTGATTTTCAAAGATATTTTTTGATTCCATCTTCTCCTTTATGAATATAAAATATTTATACAATTGTATTCAAACAGTGGTTCCTGGTACTCACAAACAATATACACACATTATCTGAGTATCTTTTTCTCATCACATTTTCATAATCAGAACCATCAGTTGTTGATATTGTCTTGAATTATTTTTATTTATCAAAACGGCATGATCAGTTTGTTTTATTGTTTTCTAGAAAAAACCCCCGACTTATTTACCTTTTTAAGTATTTACTTTAACCGTGTTCAAGCTTTTGTTTATATATAAAAGAAAAAGGCCTTCTTTATAAATGTTTTATCACCTAAAATATTGCACCTTTTGTGACTGTGCACGTCTTTTATATTAGACCACCGAGATGTCAGAAGTAAAGAAAGAGGCTAAATTAAAGCATACTAAACTCAAGATATCTACATGGACGTGCCTCATGGAAGCATAACCTGCAAAGCTTCCTTTTGGTCTCCATGGATACACAGGACGGCACCGAAGTCGGCGAAAATACACGGAATGTGGCTGCTATGACCTTTAAATATCATATATTACCTTTAAAGTTAACGATTTTAAAATATATTTTCCTGTGCATCAAATCAACCTGTTCTGGAAACATTTTCTACTTGAGGGTGCTGGCCAGCTGCTTATTTGCAAATGCAGGCTTTGAACATATAATGTAATTTCAGGGACATGGAGTCTTCATTTTATCTTTAAAGCATGCATATGTTAATTTGTATTTTTGATGTGAAATAATGACATGATGGGGGGTGGGTGATAACAGGGTATAGGCCTACTATAAACCAGGGGCTCAATCTGTACTATCACAATAAATATTGAATTTTTCTCATATTCTCACAGGATTACAACTGAATGAGCGTGCATTTAGCACCAGGAGCATGATGGAGGCTAGTTCTTATACAATACCATCTCACACAACCACTCTTGCTGGCTCACAACCTTTCTATTCCTCGCAGACCTCTTCCAATGTTCTACTCCCTCTCTCCCCCCTTTCCTTTCCCCCATCCTCCACTTCTCTAACTCCCACTACCTTAGAATCCATCCAATCTTTCCCTTGCTCTAATTCATCCTCCAACTACTTAGATGAACATAAAGCACACTGCCGTAGCTCTGTAACGACATTCAACCAGGACGACTTGACCTGGTTGAATGTCATCAAAGGGGCAGAAACCTGCTACCCGTTCAGCCTCTGCCCAAGATCAACCTGCTGTCCAAACAACCAGAACAAGGCCCCTATTCGTTTGGCAGTCTCATCTTCATGGCTATTGAAGAGTCTATCGTCAACGGGACACCTTCTGAAGGATGGAGAAACTCTGTGTGTGGTAGGCCTACCTGGTAAGACTTGTGCCTTAACTGATATACAGAAGCATGCACTTGTCAAACCGTTTCAATTCAAATTTGGCTTTTCTTGTGCAGATTCTCTTTCCCACTCCCTTCTCATTGTCCACACCTCCATCCCAAATTCTGACCTCCGACAACCCGACTCTCTTCGAGTACTCTTTAGGCGCGTTGACCCCTGACCACGAGGAGCTGGTCACTATGGAGTCTGTCGAGGAGGAGGAGGCTGGCGAGGAGATGGAAAAAGACCCCCCTGTCGGACAGTCACAGTGGGTAGTGGTGGCACTACTGGCTGCCACCAGTATCAGTATCTGGTGCTGCCAGGGGGAGTGGAGCTAGACTTGGAGTCAGTGGAGATCCTCCAGCTGGATGAGTCCCTGATCACAGAAAATTTAATATTTAAGGCCAGAAGAGCAGGTTTAAATATGGGTCTTCAAGTTCAAACCAATAAGTGTTGATCTTTCTACTTCAATGTTTTAACAAATATGCGATGTTGAAATAAAAAGTAAATAGTAAAGTAACTTTAAATCATTCATTTTTAGTTGACATATGTTTTGAAATGTAACGACATTTCACTGCCATTTATAGCCACTCCCAAATACAGGGTTCATCAGATTTTCTTTCTGAAATCTTAAGTTGTCTCCAAAGTTAACAACTAAGCCTCATCACCTTTGTGGATGTTCACAGGTAAACTACGGTTCATCTTATCAGTTCTGCTGGTTGAAATGTAACAATAAAATGTGAATAATTTTCAGATGGGACCATTAGTATTATTATCGTTGTTTCTTTTATTATTATGTAAACATCAATCAATCAATTTGTTTAAAGTGCAGTCTCACCATCGAAATTGTCTCAGAGCACTTCTGAAGACATCAATACATTCCATCGAAATGGTCATATAACATTTCTGGATAATAACAAAAGTACATTGATAAAGCAGAGTGATACAACTTTATATGTTATGTAATGTATATGTTATGTAACTATCAATACAGCATCAGCATCTTTTGGATCTTTACTTTTACAGTTTTTGATAAAAAAGAATAAATATATATATACCTTCTTGCCTTGTGAATTATCACATTGATGACGCAATTATCAATCTTTACCATTCACACTTGTTTCTGTCTTGTGTGTCACATTTCATATACAACATCACTCAACACAACAACGGTACTTAAAATAATCACAAATGGGTTGACGCCATGGGAATAAAACACCCCTCTCCATCCAACAACATGGTGTTTTCTTATGCCCCTTTTCCACCGGCGGGTACGCCTCGGACCCAGCACGCCTCAGCCCCGTAGTGAGGGTGCGGACCTGTTTGTCCACCATGGCTTCTGCAGAACCATGATGGGGCAACATGGCAGCCTCAGGTGGAAGAGGACACACTTCCCACGTAAATATAAAAAGTTTCAAACTAAGGTAACTAAAAACAATGATTCTTATTTTAATTTGGCTGATATACTAATTAAAACATACTTAGGCCTATGAGTGTTCTATTCTATTTATGCCAAGTCCGTTCCGATAGATGAAACTCAATACTACACACTGGACCTTTAAACAGACATCAAGTCACTGTTTGTATTAACAAAACTACATTACCCACACTGCATCGGGACAGAGTAGTACGGAAACTGGAAAGTTTCGTACTGGGGATAAAGTTTTCGCAGCGTTATTGTGTTTATGTTGCGCTCAAAATAATTTTTTGGACGTTTGTCTGCCTCATATGCTTTTGTATTGACATACTCCGTTTCAAGAAACCGAAGGTAAATATTGGTAATAGGTTCAACCTTTAGAAGGATTAAGTCTGGTAATATTTGTACGTTTTAATATTGCCACGCATTCGCTTCACCAGCTAACTGGCTAACGGATTAGCTCCAATCAGCAGCTAGCTGTTGTGGATTATGTCTCCGACCGCCTGACGTAGAAAATATGTTGTTGCAGATTAAGAAAATGTTTTTTGCTTAGAAAGACGAGTTAAAAAACATTTTATGTCCGGGTGTTTCAAGATCGGCATCTGAAAGCCAGTCTGACTAGGTTTGTTTTGAGAGCTTCAGGCGAACCTCCCAGACACATATTTCACATCGTTCACATTTCTCTTTGTACTTTTAGCAAAAGTTGAACGGATATCGGTCAAATACATTAACATGTGTAAAGAAACCCGTTTCTTACGCGCGGAAGATGGCTTTAGACAGTTTAGGACATGTTTAAAAGCAGTAGTCATTACTAATCCAATACACTAGGATATCCTCAGTGCATGAATTGATTCAGGTATCACTTTCAGGTTTCTGTAAAGACTTTTCATCGCTATGTAATGAATGGCATGTCTAGTACCTATGTACCCCACCTAAAGTCTAACGACCATCTGCTAAAAACAATAGCACTGTCCGTAAGAGTAAGAATCAGAATAAGCAAATCTAAATTATGAAGAAAGAAGAGAATAATAGTAAAGGAAACCACTTGGTGTTGCTAATAAGATATGGATGATTTGTCATGCAAACATCTCCCCTTTTAGGAACGTTTTACAGAGCCACAATGAAATGTATTGAACCCTCAAAGGACGCCTGTTTGTGGGTTCAAATATGTTCTAGCCAATAGCCCAAGGGGAATACAGTAACAGCCATTCAACCACCCTGTAGTTGTTATACAGAACCAAACATTGTCTCATTTAAAATTATTTTTTATCATGGGATTCCTCTGCGGTTAGTGTTCGCTCCCCAGGGTGGGTGTGTGAGCATGTGAGTGTCATTCACAGACATTTCATGTTTGACGTCCCCAGAGAGCTGCACTGCTAACCATGGTCCCTGGTCCAGTTCAAATCGTAACTGTGTGCAAGGAGGACCACTCCTTTGCGTTGGACACTGAGGCTTTGGGACAAATCCTTCTCACCCCGGAGATCAGAGACAAACATGTTGTGGTTCTGTCGGTCGCCGGCGCCTTCCGGAAGGGGAAGAGTTTCCTGCTGGACTTCATGCTGCGCTACATGTATAGGACGGTACGTTTCTTTGTGGTCCCACTGCAAATATTGAAAATATACTTGTCTTGCTTATCCTGTTCTGCTATTATACCACTGAAGAATTACAAAGGTCCTATAAATCTGTATTTTAATGTATTTATTATCATATTTTGAATAGGTACATGTCTGGCCTCTCCAAACATTTGGAGAGACCAGCCAGAGTAAGGTTGATTTTTGAAAGCATCCAACTGAAAAACTCCACCCTTCCTCCACACCCTCCAAAGCCACTCCTCTAAACTCACACTCCACTCACATTACCATGTCGCTCAGCTTACGCAATAGGACTGCCTAGCTTTGTGAGAGACTCTGTCAATGAGCAATGGGTGCATGCAGGTAGCCGTAGATAGACTGACGGGTAGACCATCCAATTATTACACTTGGCCGAATTAAATGATCAGAAGGGGTTATCACAGGTCTGTGACGGCCACAGATTTTTGTTTTGTTTTGTCAGAGCATTTGATTTACTGATGGCAGATTAACTCTAAAGAGAATTTAAACAAAAAACGCCTCTAAAATGAATTCCCTGCCTAACCTTTAAATATACATGATTGTTTTCTTTAGTGAGGTCACCACAGTCAACCAGTATAAAAAATATATTATTTTGAGGTACCTTGTATAGGATAATATATATTTTTTGGATTTGTTTGTGGAAGTCTCCCTGGATAAATACATTGATGAATATGAATAAAGGTAAATGTATAAAAAATGTTTCTTTCTCAGTCGGATGAAAACTGGCTTGGAGAGGATGAAGAGCCTCTGACTGGATTCTCTTGGAGGGGGGGTTCAGAACCAGAGACAACCGGCATTCAGCTCTGGAGTGAGGTCTTTCTCGTCCAGAAGAGTGATGGAACAGAGGTACGTCAACTTGTACACCTGTAGGGTGTACCACGAACCTCGCTGAACATACCCAGGCTTTCTTGGGAAAACCTGGCTCGACTGAAACGCAACTCGCAATCAGAGTTCAACGGTACTACGACGCTCGCTTAGGATTCGTTTTTGTCCAGCCAGGTTTTCCACTTTAGGTTCAATGCGCATTGGAAGTACCATTCAATGGAGTTTATCACGTCATTTTACTCACTATTTCACTCTGATCCATTTCCCTCAATGAACTCATATGAGGAGTTAAAAAATCATATAACAGCTAGGGGCAACACAGTTGCACATAAGGCCAGGGAGGCGTGCTGGCAAAAAATAGCAGATCGTGTAAATTTGTATAAGTGAAAAGATTCTGCATATTGTCTATAAAATAACTATGCCAAATGCAGAATTGTTAGCCATTAATCCAAATAGAGGGATGATTATTTCAAAAGGCAAACGCAACGTCCAACCTGCCTTATTCTATAATTTAGTTTAATTCACTTTGAATACACACAAAATGTATTGCATGTTTTCAACTGCTGGGATGTAGCAGCGGTGGTGTAGTGGATTACTATTAAGACTTGTACGCCAGCGACAGGGGTTAAACTCACCTGTTCAGGGTCCATCTGGACTCTCCATAGCAAACCCCCCCACCCACCATTGTATCCTACGCAATTAACATATGCACCCATCGTCTGTGATTTTTGCTTACCCCTAACACATTTTTGGTGAATTTTGTAACTTTTAACAAATGTATATGAATCTACTGTTTAGTAATTTGCGTATCACCTGCAGTAGTTGGCTATCACTGCTGTACTAATGGGAATAGGTTGGTTTGACGATTGCCAGCACTTGCACTTTGTTCTATGAACATCCTCATTTTACCGATAGCGATGTATTGTGACACTTCCTATGACAAATGTACTTATTGTAAGTCGCTTTGGATAAAAGCGTCTGCTAAATGCCCTAAATGTAAATGTAAATGTAAACTGGTCTCCACGCTGCAAAGGAACAAATTGCTTGGAACTGCGTTCTGTAGATAGAGGTCAAGTTTAAAAGAGAGACCAGACACTTGAATACATTCTTGTAGAATCTAAACGGCACAAGAATTCCAGTTCCCAAAAGCATTTATGAGGCGACGCATTCAGCGGACCAAAACAATATTTGGACAGTAATCAACTAACAGTGAAATGACTTGTGATGACACACAGCCACTGAATCAGCACTGACTGCGTCCACTGACTGTCCCCAGGTGGCAGAACACATGTTCACGCCCACAGACATGGAAAAGAACAAGGGGCTGCTCCATGTGCGCTACTTTGCCAGCAGGGACCAGTACCAGCGCGTGTCCAACGGCGACGAGGTCATCCACGGCTGGGAGCGGGGCGTGTGGAGGAAGGACTGTGTCTTCAGGAAAGTGGAGAGCGACTGGCAGATGGTGGGTCTTGTTTTGGTGCCATCTTCTTTCTTTGAACTGCATTTTCATTTCATATTTTAATTAAGAGCTGCTTGTGCTTTGGGTGCACAACATGTCGTCTACAGGTGTACATCGCTCGGACGGAGGGGTCGCCTTGCGGGACGCTCAGCTGGAAGTTTGACTGCGCTGACGTGGGCGTGAAGATGAAGGCCGTCTCGGTCACCACACACAGCCAGACGTTCCACTCGGGCACGGTGGTGTGGCGGCTGCGCTCGGGCCAGGCCGTTACCGAGTTCCTTGGAGGTATGGGGACGATATAGCAGCAGAGCATGTGGACCGTTCACCACTGTCGTCATTCAGCCACTCTAATACCCGGTCTCGCTGGCCCATTATGATCAGCATTCAACAAGGGCTCCAGCGCTGCTTGTCTTTCTTGCCCTTGATTAAATTTGGCTTTTTTTTTTTCTTGCGGTGTCTGTGTATACAGATGGGAGTCTGCAGTCATTCCCACTCTCCGGGTCCACGGAGCTTGTCATTGAAGCCGAACTCTGTGGCGGGGAAGGAACGTTGTCATGGCAACACGCTCAGCTGTTCAGGCAGAGTTTGACCGAGACAGCGGAACCTTCCTTTGAAATTCTCCTACATCTCGACACTTGACGACGGGCGTTTCGGGATGGACAAGAGGAATGTAGATTTAGGATCTGACCAATGTTCAAGGGGCTCTAGCTGACCGTGTTTCCTACTGTTGATAATATATAATAATTATAATATAATGATAATGTATAATATTTGGTAATCATGAATCATCTTGGTCTGGCTAACAAGACAAATTAGTAACCAGTGGGGCATGGCTGAATAATAGTACTTTTGTGCCAGCCACAGAGCATCATTTTTTTAATTTAACCCCCTCTGTTTAACCTCCCCACTAGTCAAAATGTGAGATTGTATCAGATATGTAAATCAAAATAAATGGTAAATATTCAATGTTAATATTTTTCTTGTAATCATGTCATCTTTCTCAGAAATGGTCATTTGTAATCGGTCTTGTCTAAATAAGGATTAGGATGATCCTGTTTATTTTCTGTCATTTCTGAAAATGCTGACTATTGATGGAATATGTCATTTAAAAAATTCGGAGCGTGCTTTCGCCATAATAAAGATATTTTCACCAATTTCTTACCGGCTTATTTCAAACAGAAGCTGCAAGGACGTACTGCACTGCAGAACAGTGTCTGGAACACAGACCGTATCATCTGCTGTTGCTGCTGAATTGTAGAGCGGTCCATGTCGCCCTCTAGCGGTTAGAAACGGAAAGCACTCCGGGGACCAGGGGGTACTACAGACCACTCTCTGATTGGCCGAGGTACCGGCGCCTCGGAAAGAGAGCAGCAGATTGGCCAATCCCGCGGTGAGGATCTGCCGTCTGTGTTGCTGATGGCGGAACCGGACGGTGTGTGCAGATAGCTACCTTTTTAATTATTTTTTTTTATGAAAAGTATTTATACCACCAGGGTTCTTGGACTCTTTTAACCAGGTGCTGTTCGAATGCAACATTATTATTTTGTAATTAACTAATGTGCTATTTAATGTGCGTTTTTGTACAGTATTTATGCGTTAGCAAATAGCTCCGTTAGCATCTTTGTTGGAGCGAAGGCCTAGCAGGAAAACACCGCTTGTCGATTTTAACAAAAGCCGCGTCGCACTCCCCTTCCTCCGCCTGTTCGGATGCCGGTGAATCGTTACCTTTTGAAGATGGCTGGATAAACGGATGGAGTGTGCATTCGTATTTTGGGATTAAACCAAGGACGGTTACATCGTTGATGGACTTTTAAATCCGGTGGAGTTGAGAAACCTTCAGAGATCTGCATCGGGAGAATTAGAGGACCACAAAGGAAGATGTCCAACGGCGCAGCGGGCAGTGGGGGTCTAACCTGGGTGGTAAGTCAGCCTCTCTGCACCGTGCATGGTCCGTGCATGTCCTGATCACTACATGGCTCCAGGTCAGGTCCCGTACTATTCAGGACGACGCTTAAACGCGTTGAATACAACTTTAGGAACTCGTCTTATCGTTGCCCAAGTCGTTTTTTGTGTGTGTGCTCAACACAAGTTGTGTTGAGCAACTCATCTTGGCTTTATTTATATTCGTGTCTTCCCTCACCGAGACCCTACCTGGTCGGAACAGCTAGGCAATCTGGTCCTCAGACCCCCTTCTCCCTTGCCATGTGGCCTCACGCCGGGTCACAACTTTAAAGCCTCCGTGTGCCTCTGGAGGCTGTAAACAAAGGACCAGCTGGACCGGCTGCTCAGAGGCTCTTTAACCCTCAGCCGGTCTGGATCATTGTTGTAACCGAGGACGGTCCATAGTATTGGCCGAGGCCCTTTGAGGTATATAAGGCATCTCTTCGTGTACAACTATACTACATACCATGTGGAGGACATTTGAAACACAACGTTTAACATGAATTGCACACACTTGAAATACACCTTGAAGTCCCATACAATCCATCAAGAACCTTGCACACGGTGGCCATGCACAAATGTCAGCATATCTCTCAATGACCCCACCGTCATAACTTGAGGCAAAGGTTCATTGTGATGTGGAGCATGTTTTTGATTCGTAGAGCCGTTAACAATCACATGGTTTTAAATTGGCATAAAATAATGGCTTCATCATCCCACCTCTTGGTCCTGGACCTCTAAATCACATCATTTCTGGCACTTTCCTCTTTGGCTTCTGAAACGTTGAACTTCACTCCTGGTTTGATAGGGCTTTCTGTTTCTTGTTCACCTGGCAACTTCTACATCTTTAGATACTAACACAGCCCCTCCACGCTGACTTGGTTGGTAGTAAATGCAACATAGACTCCCCTCCATACATTGCTGATGTGATGGTGCTTGGCGCCATCCTGGAATGGGGATCCCTCTTATAGGCTATGTCTCCTATCCACATGTCTTTCTTTTCCCAATGGGTTTTTGTTAATTTATTTCTCTTATCCTGATGGATGGGATTCAATCACATGAATGTGGTCATGTGACTGAGGTGCAGGTCTATAATATCAACACATTCTTCCACTGCATAACTGTCTTTCAGATTATTTTTTTCCTTTTTCAAATTCCTACAAGCCTCTCTGTTTTCTCGTAACACGTCTGCGCCAAATGTGTCTAACAACAGACCCTCTTTGAAAAAAACAATGCCGCCAAAAAGGAGGAGGCCGCGGCGAACGGCGGCAAGAGCGAGTCCACCAAGAAGGAGGGCTCCAAGAAGATGACGGTGGAGCGTGTGTACCAGAAGAAGACGCAGCTGGAGCACATCCTGCTCCGCCCGGACACCTACATCGGCTCAGTGGAGCCCGTCACGCAGGTGAGATCCAGAGAGCCTCTCGCCTTCCACCATTTACCGGTTATCGTTATCTGAAGATAGATTGAAAGCGACTTGCAGTGTATTCAGTGCTAAGTGTTAATTGCTGGCACACTTTTGCTTTGTTATGACACTTTTCTCTGTGACTGTGAAGTCCCTGTCGGGTGAATGCTAACAGTGACGTTAAAAGTGATGAATAAAGATGTCACAAAGGGGTAATGTAAGCTCCGAATAGGTGGTTGGCACTGGGGATCTAACCTAGTATTTTTGGGTCTGAGTCTTGACCCCCTAACCACTACTCTATCCACTACCCTACCTGGCCCCTACATTTGTTTTGTGAAGGCACATGATAATGATAATGTGCACCATCCACTCTTTCCTCAATAGGCTTGGTTCACTAGACTAGATCCTGTGTGTGTGAACTACTGCTGAGAGTATGTTTCATGTTACTGATGACTCGGCTCCAAACCATTCTCACACCAAATCTCTCTTCTTTTATCCAGCAAATGTGGGTGTTTGATGAAGATATCGGAATGAACCTGCGAGAAATCACATATGTCCCTGGACTTTACAAAATCTTTGATGAAATTCTTGGTGGGTGAGCTTTACTTTTCCTCTTGTATTGTTACTCCACATCTTGACATCTTATTTGGGGAATTAGGCATAGCTGCCTTAATGCACTATTTAATGTAATGTAATAATTGTTTAATAGGTCTGATGCAGGGAAATCTGCCCATTTGATACATTTTTTGTTTCTTACTTTATTGTTATTGTGTGTAAACTCTAATCTTTATGTCATTTTTCCTGTTAACAGTAAACGCAGCAGACAACAAGCAAAGAGACAAGAATATGACCACCATAAAGATCAACATTGATCCGTAAGTGTTTTAAATGAACGCCTGTATTCCTGAAGATATGATATGAACGCATAACGGATGAATGGTTTCTGGCTATTGCTCTTGGAACCATGCTGGGATCGCCTCCATTTTTAACCATGCTGCTAACCTGGGAGGAAACCCAGAGACGTGCAGCGCTGGCGGGGTCTGGAGGAGGGAGGGGAGGGGGAGGCAGCCTGGTTGTCTGGCGCTGATGAATCTGGCGGGAGTCTGCGCCTGGAATGCAGCAATGCCCTCATTTCAAATGCAGACGGTGGAGCTC
>OMLJ01094778.1:3878-23268 GCA_900302595.1 Gadiculus argenteus
CAAACATCACAATCACAAACCTCCCTCCGCTCCACACACACAGACAGACTGATGTATGGATCACTCGTAGATTACAGCTATATATCCGACTCCGCACATACCTTTGTCACTTTGGAGAAACACGCTGTTGTGATGACGTTGACCGTTTTTGCGTCATTCCTGCAACAAGGAAACAAAACAAAGACCACTGATTAATGTCTCCTCTCACTTTAATATTCCATCACAAACAAACACAAATTGAGGTACTGATTGTATTTACTGCACAATTATCACTTTATACATTGGACATGTCATAGGCTAAGCAGCAAGTTTGCTTTCTGTATTTATAATCAATTGAACATAAATATATTGGAAAATGTATGCCATAACAAAATATTGCCATTAAAATAGTAATTATCTGCAGATTGTAGTATACTGTATAGGGATCGACCGACATGGATTTTTTTAGGGCTGATACCAATTTTTTTTTGATGATGGACGATATTGATGGACGATATTTTCTTGAGCCGATATTTGGAGCCGATACTGCTTTTGCTCCCTCAATTTACATCAGAAAAATGACACTATGATGATAACAAGTGTTACCAGTCTAAAAAGGGAACATTTATTGAACTGTCTGTAAATCATGCTGTGGAGAAAAATCTGCCGATACCGATACACGATACACAAATACTGGCCTCCCACTATATCATTCGATCACTAATACTGGATAATAATCACAGGGTCTCAAAATTGTTACTTTATTTTTCCCATTAGTCATCAGGACATGAAAACCATCGACTCACCAAACGTTCCTCTTGTAGAGCTCCACCATGACGTCCAGAGAGATCTTGGCGGCGATGGGGTTGCTGTCTCTCAGCATGGTGTACATAAAGTTCTGCAGAGTCTGGAACACGGCAAACACCGGTCAGGTTAAGATGTTCAAATGACAATAACACGATTATACAACTACAGAGCAGCACACTCACCGTGTTGACCTTGTTGTTCTTATGCTTTGCATTGATGTTCTTGATATCTGCGACAATGTGTGTGTACAGCGTCTGTACAGAGAGCAACATACCGAATTAATAAACGTATAACATATTGACCACAATAAGGCGAAACCCCCTTTTTCAAGACTCATCCAAGACCATGAGATCCAAGAGTTCGTAGGACAGGAAGTGCGTGGAACTTAAGCCATATCCAGTGACGGCAATTAGCGATCTAATGTGTGCCACTGATGCGGTGGGCGGGCAAGGTCTCGGGAGAACGAGAAGTTGTGTCGCACTCTCAAGAGAGCAAACAAAAACACTTTCTCTCAAACTATGGTAACTGCTACAGCCCAGCTCTTACAGGAGAAGGGAAGGAGCATAGAACTATATGGATGTTGTAAAATGAAAACTAATTTATTGACTTTAATTCATTGATTTATTGAAAAGTCTAGACCCCGAATATAAGACAACCCTACTTTTTGAGACACTTTCTAGGGAAAAAAAACAAAACTTGTTTATATTGGTCAATACGGTTAGCATAATCACAGATCTGGTAGATAAGGTGGGCCCAACAATTTTTGTCTGTTTCATAACAGCGTTTTTTGGCCTGTATATAATAATAGTAACATTGCATCGTTGTTAGTCTTAAGAGGACAGGCCATCAAAAACGAATGGATTCCAACTGATTGACTGAATTACAAATTGAGTTGCCCTGGAACTTGGGTTCATCAATAGCACCAACAATCAGGTGGGGAAAGACTAAAGACAAGCACTACCTTATCTCACTGTCTCACTCTTTTGTGTGCGAGTCAGTAAACACAAACAGCCGTCGCTATGTGCTGACTGAGGAAGACAGTCCATCAGCTCTTCTAACTCGTCTATTACAAATTAGAGGGGCTTGTGACATCACGAGCTAGTGCGTCAACCACACAGGCAATACACCTTGTGGCAACACACTGGGTTCCTGTCCAACCTGGGTTTCCATCTAGGTTCAAGGTGGAAATACTATGTTTTTTTTCAATTGAAAAGGTTGTATCAGCGGCCGAAACATAAATGATCACATTCATCTGATCTGCCTGTGCTCCGATATTGCACACAAAAACAAATGGTACTACCAACCACTCAAAACCAAAATAAATAGTATTCCAACCAATTACCAACAAGGGGTGGGTGTTGTGGGGTTTTGCGCCGCGTTCATGATAGTTTTTACTGGATGAAAAACTCCACAACACTCACCCCTTGTTGGTGATTGTTTGGAATACTATATATTTTGGCTTTGAGTGTTTGATAGTACCACGTCTACCAGTTTGGTAGATGTGTTTTTTTTGATGGGGCGGGCAGCTAGCGGATCATGAGGAAAGATCAGATGAATGGGATCATTTATGTTTCGGCCGAGAATCGCTGATACAACCTTTAACTGAATCTGGGATGCAATCGTATTGGGAAAGGTTTGTTTTTCCAATGTTTTTTTTTTGTTTATCCAGTGGTTTGTTATGCCACTGGATATCCTCACCTTCCTCAGGAGTTTGTCATGGCAACGCAGCAGCTCAAAGAAGAGCTCCAGGAGGCCTGTTGGGTTGATCAGGTCCTTGTTCCTCAGGAGAATCAACGCCTTACAAAACGTCTGTACAGAGAAAAACCATCACAAGCAGAACACATCCGACATTAGCAGGCTGTAGTGTAACAACCAAATCAACCAAATTGGGTTATATTGAGTTCATGAACGATTCTGCTTCAAAAGCAAGTCAGTATTTAAGTAAATGGTATAATAAAAGTGCACTTTTGCCTTTTATTTTGCTTTTAGTATGCTATTCAACAAAACGTTTAGCATACTCTTCCCAAACTTGGGGTCCCCTGACCCCAAGTTTGAAGCATATTGGGTCGCAGGTGATTGCTCACATAAGCTATAGATACTGGATTATCCATTTTAGTAAACCACTTTTTGGAGTAAAAAATAAATCTCTCTTCTCACAAATGTATTTTGCATACGAGGTGACATTGTGGTTCATTGCCACGAGCAAACTCAGTTAGTCTGTAGCAGAGCGATGCGACCCAAACGTCCCAAAAAAACACTTTTGTGGGACCACTGCGCTAGGTTGTGGCCTGATGACGTTCTCTCACCATCCGCAGGTCTGGGTCCAGTACAGTGTGATGGCCCAGTAACAGACTGGTCAGCTCCTGGGGGAACGCTGACAGATGCTGCACATAGCAGTGTCCGACCTGGGGAACCACGACACACACTCTCTTTATCGGTGCAGTAGAGCGAAGACAGTACGACGGGGATGTTAATATAGATGATGACCCAGTTGATGGTGAAGTAGGACAGAACTCACCTGAGCCAGGAACGTGGTGAGGTCTGACAGCTCCTTGTTGGGTTTGTCTGGCTGTAGTTTAAATATCTGCACATTGGACTGGTAGTGGCGATATTGTTGGAGGAACTGAGGGATACAGGTCCAATGTGGATTAAAATGTAGCGTGGTGACAAAACGTCATCGTATTATAGAGCGATCGGAGTTAAGAGAACATCGTGTTGATTTAATAAACAAGACTTACCTCTTCTTCGTATGAACCAGGATCCCTCTTTATGAGGTTCTGCAACTGCGGTAAATTGTTGGGCAATTTGTTTCCTTGTCGCCCCGACATGTTTAAAATTAGTTTCCAGTATAATCTAACGAGAATGAGTGATAAAAAACAAGTTGTTAAATTATACGCGTGGCGTTTATGGAGTCCACCATATTGTTTTGAGACGCTGCTGACTACGGAGAGCGGAGAGGGTCCAAGGAAGGTTTTGAGTCAAACAATTGAACTGCGCCCCCTGTGCATAGGCGAAGCAACTGCAACACACAGACGTGGCAATGTGTTCTGAATTATGATCGTATCTATACATTATAAGCTAGTCCAGAGGTTAGAACAAGTTCATATCCTACTTAATGAGGATGTGGCATGTTGTGATTCGTAATCAGCCATACAAGGCCATACAAGGCAATTTAAACGGCTTCCATAAATATAAACAGTCCAAAAAGAAATGCATGTCGGATTTGGCTTAAAGATCTAAAGCCTTTTCCATAGAGACTCAGCACTCAGTCTGGGCCTCGTATCTGCGACTGAATCGCAAATGTGCTGATATCGCTTAAAAAACTTTTGTTCCCCACACCTTTATTGGCACAGAACTGCATGATGCCTCGGACACCAGCCTTCCTTGGGGAAGTATTGAAGCATCAATAGTGTTATTGGTATCGATATACAACAACACACAAAGTCAAAAACCTAACTTTAAGTGGACAAACGAGCAGGTGGTAGGCCTGTGCTTAGCCGTCAGTGGTGTGAGATAACAACTGATAACGTGGTTTGATGTTGAGACTCAGAACTCAGAACTCTGAGAATAAGTCCACCTGCAAGGTCAGTTCATGCTGAATTTCCTAGAAAGGTGCTAATGTAAAGAAATGCCATATGAACTCCCAGTGTGCATCTATACTGCTGTGGGAGGGGAATGGGTCATATAAGATGTGGACAACACAGGGGACCGAGAGATTATTATCTCTGGTTTCTTCTGGACACTCACAATGGAGCCATTGGTGATTCTGTTGGCTGCCGGCCTGTTTCTTGGGTCAACATCGGCAGCCTCGGTAAGTAGGCTACCCCAAAATTCACTCTAGTGTAGTTTATATGTATTTATTTATTATTATCAAAAAAGACATCTAAACAAACGACTATGGTATGCTACTACGTCTGTGGTTAGGGTATTGTCTCAAATCTTTTGCCTTAAAAAAAGATGTCCCTTTAAAGGTTGGCCAATTGTTGTTTTTGGTTTGTGGTTGCGCCTTATGTCTTAAAAGGTCAAATGGAAATACTTTTTATGGATGAATGCAAAGTAAATTATGTCCTTTTTATACAACCGTTAGTCCTGACCAAGTAATATTAATGGATTAATATTAAGTGAATTCCATGAGTGCTGATATAGACTAACAGCACTGGAACTTTTAGCTATGCAAGTATCACTCAGATTTACAGGTGTTTCTAATACCGTTAATTACAATAACAATTCAAGCTTTAAGGCGCCCGCACACCGGACGCGCCGCGCCGCGTCCGGTGTGCGGGCTCATGTGAGTCACACATGCCCCCAAAGCTACTGGACACATTTGACTGGCTGCACAATGAATGGAGACATGAATGTATCAGCACCTATTTCATCATCTTCAGCACTCAGTCTGGGCCTCGTATCTGCGACTGAATCGCAAATGTGCTGATATCGCTTAAAAAACGTTTGTTCAGTATTTTTCTTCCCACACCTTTATTGGCACAGAACTGCATTTGGACAGAAAAATCCCAGGGTTGATTGAGCCATGGGTCGTTTATATAATTCTACATGAAAGGTATCTCCAGTGGAAAGTTACAAACATGTTTGAACAAAAGTTCAAACTTGTTTAAATAGCCTGTTTTTATTTTTGACCACTCAATTTTGTATTGCACTTTATTTCAAATAAATGTTATCACCTACCATCAATACCAATGACCATCAAGACCTTTCTGTTGAACACTGTTTGCATGTATCCTAGTGTTGGCTTCAGTGCTTACAGTTGGTGGAGCTGTTCAGGACCCCCCTGCTGTCTTCTGTTCCAGCTAGGCGTCGTGGAAACAGAAGGGGGCAGCGTTCAGGGAACAAATGTCCGCCTTGGGCTTGTCCGCTCTATGGACGTTTTCAAAGGAATACCCTTTGCTGCCAAACCGGGAATCTTTGAGAAGCCCAAGCCTCATCCTGGATGGAAAAGTGCGTTCAATCTTTTTCTGACAAAAAGATGTATAGGCAATAATTATAATAGACCTAAATGGTGAAATAATGTGCACTTTGAGTGTACTTTTCTTCCCTTCCCTAGGCCTACTTGCTCTCAGCTGTTTATCATGTAACAGTGTTACTAACAATAACTACATAGGCTATGTCATAAAAACTGTGGATTGAACCACAGTTTAAATAATGATTCATAGTCCATTCTAGAATAATTGATAGTATTAGCACTGGTAACAGCACAGAACGTTAGCAATACAAAATATGCTTATTATATAGGCCTACAGTAGCCTATATAATATATAATAATATATTATTATAGCATATACGCTACTGAACTTGTCCTGTAATAAGCATAGCATTGACATAATTCATGGTTCTCAAGTTGAGCTCTTTGACAGCATAAAGCATTTCAGGTGTGCATTATTAGGCTACCCTCTCCCACCCATTCCTCAGGGACCCTCAAAGCCACTAAGTTTGCCAGACGTTGTCTCCAGAAGAGCATGCTGCAGACGTCATCGTTCGGGAGTGAAGACTGCCTGAAACTTAACATCTGGGTGCCTCACGGCCTTTATGGTAGGCCTACAGTAAGAACTGTTGTACAACATATTACATTATTATGAATGCAATATCGAAAACTGTATTTTATCATATTCATATTTGTATATACAGGCTATATATATTAAACCAAATCAATATGGTTGATTTGGTTATTCCAGTAATTTAAACAACAAACAACCAAATCAACCATCAACCAAATAATATAAATAATGTAGCCTATGTGTATGGTATTTATCATCTTTTCAGTCTAGTGGCTATATCTATACCGTAAAACTTCAATTAAAAGCTGAGTTCAAAACGCCAGGTCCCTTTTACTGGCCGGGTGTGGACAAGTTTTTCTCATTTAGACGCCGGGTCCGTTGGCGATAACGCACCAATAAGCTGGATGGCAACCGCCGTAAAACAAGAACAAGAAGAAGATTGTAGTGCGGGTGTTCTGCCCTCTATCCCAGCGCCTTGCCAGGGTCGCATCACATCAGACGGACGAATTTCCGAGCATTACCAACTTTTGCCAGTAGATGGCATCAGTTGACCAAAAGGAAAATCGAAAGGAATTAAACGCCGGGTCACACGGACCCGCCTGTCCCAAATATTAGCCGGTTGAATTCAGTGATTTAAACAAATAAAAGTCCGGGCTATTAATTGCAGTTTTACGGGTAATACCATTATGTGTGTGTCGAACAGTTCCATTTCTCATAAGGCCATCAGGCGTTTACTTTTGTGAATGCTTAAAAATAAAATCAATGTGAATTCTAGCGTCACCTTTTCAATAACGTTGACCCCCTTTGAAACAAAAATACATTTGACATGACCGTGAACATCGAGCATCCCATGATCCCCCACAGTCTCCTCTAACCTGCCCGTGATGGTCTGGTTCTACGGGGGCGGGTTCGCGGTGGGGGGCTCCATGGGCCCCAACTTCCTCGACAACTACCTGTACAGCGGGCAGGAGATCGCCGACAGGGGGGACGTGATCGTGGTGTCGTTCGGCTACCGTGTGGGAACTCTGGGTTTCCTCAGCTCGGGGGATTCTCAACTACCCGGTATGGCCCAATGTTAAACACCCATATAGTAAGGGTGAATGACATTTCATTTATTTTGATTGACTTGGAAGTAGCCTAATTTAATACAAAAGTATTTTTGTAATGATTGAAATGCAGCAATGCATATACAGATAGGAGTATCCCATTAATGTACACGGTTTACAGGGTTCACCGAGGGAAAAGTATGCACTTTTACTTTTAAATGACTTTTGGCAGCTGCTTAACGGTAGGCCTAATGTTTTTGCGTGATAAGGTAACTACGGTCTGTGGGACCAGCATGCTGCCATCGCCTGGGTCCACAGGAACATCCGCTCCTTCGGAGGAGACCCCGACAACGTCACCCTCTTCGGGGAGTCTGCTGGTGGAGCCAGTGTCAGCTACCAGGTGAGGGGGAGGGCCAGGGATGTCAACAAATAACTCTATCTTTACTTCAAAAGTAGGCCTACCATAATTAACATTAAAGGGACTATTTTCTACCACCAAGTGTGAAGTTGATGATAATTTACAATAAAATAAATCTCCCCATGTGAAATCACACATGACTCCTAGTCACATGAATCAGCCTGTATCAGTTGCCCTTTGAGAGGACCTCATACGTGTATAGTCTCCTGGATAAAGTTTGTCTCGATATACAACTGTTTTTTGTACAAAAAGTAACTTCTTTGTGAAATGTAAATGCATTTGCTTTACAGACTCTCTCACCGTACAATAAAGGGCTGTTCAAAAGGGCTATCTCTCAGAGTGGGGCTGCCATGTGCCCTTGGGCAATAAGCAGAAACCCTCGCAATGTTACAGAAGAGGTATGTTTATGTATACAGTACGTTAATGTGTATTACATATATACTGTACATCATATATATGTTATTGAATCAATTCTAACACACATGCCTTCTATTTGGTCACATTTTTACATTAAGGACATTAATGACTAAGATAAATATCTATTTGGGGTCTATGAGCAAGAGACGTAGAAGAGGAAGAGTAGATAGACACTTCTCAACACACATTAGCAGATCTCAGCGACAGCAAAAGTGACAAATTACAGTTACACATTAGCAAAACTAACATGTAAAAAGACAGCGGCCTTCGAGGCCTGTAAGAGTTTGAACTGATCTTGTATATCCAGCTGTTGCATAATACTGATGTCTGAATAACTATGTGCACAATTACAGATGTGTCTACACATTCACAGATCTATGTTTCATAGATTTACAAATTTTATTACGCATATTCGATTATTGATAATTGATTTTTAAATGTATTTATAAATTTACAAAACTTTACACATACACGGATTGAGATACTCTCTCCAACCATATATGTTTGAATCGTTCTGCTACAATAACAGCCCCATTAGGGAGTTGATTAATAACTCATGGATCATAGGTCAGATTTGCGCAATAAAGTAATCGAGTCTCTAACTCCTCCTTATAACGGACCAACTGAACTCAGGTGGCTGTGAAGGTCGGGTGTCCCACAGATGACAAAATGGTCGCCTGCTTGAAAACCGTTAGCGCTAAGAAGATAGTGATGGCTGCTCCCCTTGTCGTAGGTGGCACCCCAGATAGTAAGTATTCCAATGGCCAGCTGTGTTAGCTGTGTACTATTCACAATGTACTGCTACACTTGTTTCTCCAGACATTGCTCTGAAAAGAATGAGTACATAAAAAGGATGGATCAGCTGTTGTCTACAGTAACATTAAGAAAAATGTATGTATCTGTATGTATGTATGTATTAAAAGCTCTATTTACTTAAAATGTCCTTTCCTCTTTTACCAAGACCTTTTCCCACATAGTGTAGAATGTTGGTGTTGAAGGTGGTGAAAATACACAACGCAGTTGTGTATTATAGGCTACGAACATTTTAGAAATAGGCTGAAATCTAACGATAGTAATGTCTGCACTGGCTCCATTATATTTATATTTTTATCATCTTATACTTTTATTTTACTGTTACTACTATTTCTGTTTTAAAGGAATATCTTTTATTGTCTTTCCATGATTGTCATTTTAATGTCTTTTTTACAGTGGACTTCCTGCTCATGTAAAGCACTGTGAATGGTCTTTGTGTTAGAAGGTTGCTACATGTATAAAAGTCCCTTGGCCTCCCTTGCCCTATCAGAGCCGGCACTGGAAGCCACGGTCCTGTCCCCGGTGGTGGACGGAGACTTCATCCCAGAGGACCCCGTCCGTCTGTTCCACAACGCGGCCGACATCGACTACCTGGCCGGGGTGAACAACATGGACGGACACCTCTTCACCTCCCAGGACATCCCCGCCATCGCCAAGAAGGGAAACATCTCTGTGTAAGAAAACGTTTAGCCAACTCACTCAAAATCAATGTAAAATAGCCCTTAGATATCTGTATATTAGTATCTCGGTAGTGTTCTATGAAACTACATTTTTGTATCTTAGAAGTATCTTAGTATCTTAAAAATATAAATAGTTCTATCTTTTGTCTTGCACATAGATTATGACGGGAACAGGTTTAATTGGGGTGATTGGATATGTGTGTGGTTATGTTTGTGTGTTTCTGTGGTGAGTGTATGTGCGTGTGTCATGTGAGTGTATGTGTGTGTATGTCACAGAGATATCTTGTCCTCGGGCTCATAAGAAAGAAAAATATTGTTTTAAACACACACACACATACTATGAAACTGCCTTAACAATTTGTTTGAGGATATTTTCACATCTTAGAAAACGGTTTCTTAATAGTAAAGCAGTGGAGTCATTTTACAACTCAGTTGAAGCTGACTAAAATTAAAGCATACAATCACTAATGGAGTAGCTACAAATGCAGTTTCTAAGCAGAAAACAACTTTTACAGAGGGCAGGGTTTAGTGAAAGGAGCCAGAACACATTGTTAGTAAAAACAACAAGCACACAGATATAGCATATTTCAACAAGTAAATTCCCTGTAAGCTCTTGAAACAACATACATACATACATCAAGAGCCTTTAGTGAAAGGAGCAATTCAGCTGTGTCTTCATACTGTGTGAAACAGAGTTGGGTCTCTGGCCTGGTTACAGGGACGATGTGAGGTCGCTCCTGTGGTCCTTCACCAAGGACAAGGGTCAGGCGGGTCTGGACGCGGCCTGGGCTGAGTACACCTCCCTGTGGGGCCCCAGCCCCTGGCAGGACCAGGTGAAAATCACTGCTATCGACATTGGGACAGACAACTACTTCCTGGTGCCCGTACAGACGGCCATCTACCTTCACGCAGCAGCAGCCAAGTGAGACCAATGGGGCCTTATTATGCACCTAGCGGACATCTTGGTTCTGCGTTCTGTCCCGCCACCAAGCTAAATAGTGTACTGTAGAACATCCCGCTGTACAGGAATAAGGCTCAACGTTTCTCATCCCCTAAGTCTTCATTCTTAATGTATTTTCTCTCCCTATCTGCGATTAAGTTTATCTTAACTTTTCTCATTTGATTTTGTCTTAATAATAACAATATAATTGTTTTATACAGTTCTTCTAAACCTCAAAGATGCTTTACAGAGAGAATTACATGTATGTGATACATGCACAACATACAAACAGGCTGACGGCCGACAGACAGGAGTCCCCAAAGAGTTGTGAAATGATTAATATGGAGATGTCATGTTAACTCAGGGATGTCATTTCAACTTATCATGGAGCTAATGATTGTTGACCTAGCATATCAGCTGTGATACAAACTACTGTAAATTATAATGGAGATACTAATAACATGGTACCACAATGCACTTCCTTTTGACATAATCAGGGTCACCTGTATCTTGGTTATATAATGAAGATATCAGACATAGAAGGCATTCTTACACTAATCAGGTTACTATGGTAACAGAGACAGACCTTGAGCTGGCATGGAAGACCACAAGACATCAGTCAAGTTCTGATATGTTAGATACATTTCCCATTGTGTTAAACAAGTGAACATCTACAGATAATTCAGATAATTCACCCATATAATTTATCTCCTTCACTATCTGTCCCTCATTCTGCCCACTTAGTTTATATCCTTCTAAATGTTTTAATGTGACTCTTTATGCGATGTTTGGATGGTTTTCAAAGTGTCTTTAAGTACTTAGAAACCACAATATAAATACAATCTATTATTATTACTAGGATTTATTATAATATGGAACCCATAGGCCCCTGTCTAAAAAACCCAAACCTGGTGCCTTGCACAACCCATCAACCCCCTGGTAACTGTTCGCACCCAGGTCCGGACGCACCTACTCCTACCTGCTGTCAGAGCCCAGCTTGTTGATCGGTCCAGGGAGACCCTACCACAACTGGGTGGGGGCGGACCATGCTGACGACCTGCAGTACGTGTTCGGAAAGCCCTTCACCACCCCCAAGGCTTACGGGGACGCCCAGAGAGACCTCTCAGGCTACTTCATCTCCTTCTGGACCAACTTTGCTCGGACCGGGTAAGAGCACCCCACACACCCAACGCTCTGTATTCACCGTGACATGCTTTGGGTCAGAATGTGTGCCCAACTACTTGACAGTAACAATGGCTTCCCACTTCTGTTCCTTTAAATTAATACAATAACAATAGTACATACATTAATTAACCTAATGTAAAAACAATTCCACATTTTAAGTCAATGATCAGTACAAGTGATGAGTGTTTATGTGAATCGAAGTGGGTACATATATACGTTTTTATATACATATATATATAATGAATGTGTATCTTTGTATCAATGCTTCTATTCATTTATTTTTCTGTATTTTCACAGCGATCCCAATGTGGGGAAGAGCAAGGTGCCCCTGACCTGGCCAAAGTTCACCTGTTCAGAACAGAAATACCTGGAGATCCACTCCAAGATGGACAGAACCTCTGTTGGCCAGAAGTTGAGGAGTCGCTTCGTACACCTCTGGACCAGCACACTTCCAAACCTCCCATCTGTTAAAATACTGATCTTTGTGAATGTGAGATCAAATATAACATAATAGGACTGCTGCATAATAAATTCAATTGACTTCTTTACACTGAGTTGCAACCTGAGGTCGCTGTTCTCACACAGATGTCTCTAGTGGAATTATTATATTATTTGGGGGTTCACGTAATAGACTAAAAAAGTTTACAATTAAATACTGGCTGGCCCAATACATTGGAAGCCCTCAAGTGTGTCTTCAACGTAAGTATGCAGTGTAATGATGTTGGCTATACACGATCAGTGCACTACAACAGTGGCTCCCAACCTTTGATTTAAGGTGTAGACCACTACATCAATTTGTCACCATCACCTCTGACGGTAAAAAAAAAAAAGCCTACACATGCAGTGACAGCACAGTGCCAGCTCCCCCACAAGTACACACACAAGTAGCCTACTGCAGAAGCTGTTACGGCAAGCAGGTATGACCAAGGAGGAGGCTCCAGGCGATATAAACAGAATACCCGTAGGCCTACGTAGTTTATTTTTCCAAAGTACAGGGAGGGGGATATGCGGAACGTGTGTGGTGCGCTCAAAGTCCAGTGTGCATGAAGTGTGAATGAGGCGTGACTGGCTATGTGTTGGTGTGTGTAGATTAAATGTTCACGGGTGTGTGTATGTGCGTGGAATAGCAGAAGTCCAATAGGCGGAGAGATGTCGGGGGGCAAGCTGAGGTCGAAGGCCAGGTAGACGGACTGGAGACGAGGTAGGCCTACTGTAGCGGCGAGCTGAGGGATGGTCCCGTCTATGGATGGTCCAGTGTAGAGCGTGGGTCGAAGCCAGGAGGTCGAGTTTGACGAACAAGGACGAGGTTCGGTGACGTATACAGAGAGCACGATCTGGCAGAGACCAGTCGTCAGAGTCCTCCTCAAGTAGACTCTGGAGCTCATTAGCCTCATCGCCATCAGGTCTGCTTGCTGCTGCAGCAGCCGAGGTGGAGGGGGAAGGGGAGGTCATTGAGGGAGGCTCCCAGTGTCTTTATTTAGCAAAACAAACCATCACAATACAACACTGGAAAACATTACTATAGAAAAAAATATATGATGGAATCTAACACTATTTTTGAAATAATATGCCTAATACTAATACTGAACAATATGCATCATGTATTTATTTATCAATTATCTATATTATAGTTTTATTATTGTAAAAGGTATATTTCAAGAATGAAATACAACGTAGGCTACTACACCTGCTGTAACCTTAGGCCTACCCCAGGTTCAACACCACTGCGCTAAAACATGCAGAGTGACATCCAAGTTGCCCATTGTAGGCCTACTCCTCACACGCCTGGGCGGTAGTAGGTGTGGCTAAATCCAAAAGTCTTGTTTCCAAGACGCCCTAATAGTTTACGCTTTGCCACTCCCCGCCGACAAACCATGACAGAACTGACAGACACGCGTTGTACTACAACGCCAACCCTCACACGATGGACGGCCTCTGCATGTCAAGGCGCAAGGCGGCGGCCGCCGTCGCCCTCGTCGTGCTTTGGGGGCTCGTCATACACGTGGGAGAACCCTTTGACTCCACGGGCACCGGGTCCCCCTTATGGAGGGACACCGGTCTCATCGGCGCCCCGACCAGGGCGGTTGTGTGCGTCGTCGTCGGGATATCCCTCCTGATGTTGGGCTGGCTGTACCGGCTGCTCTTCTGTCCCCTGGAGCTGCTGAGGGCGCCGGATGACGTGGGCTACATCGCGGAGGACGGCCGCTCCCGCGCCCAGGCCGCCAACGAGGTGCGACGGAGGCGGAAGATTGGCGCGCTGCCCCCCGTCTATCCCAACGGCTGGTACCGAGTGATGGATTCACACATGCTGCAAGTTGGGGCGGTGAAGAATGCTACTGTTGTAGGTATGATAAGTGCGAACATCTTCACTGCCACTGCGGTGTTCGTTTATTATGGCGATGCAGAGTGCAGAGATTTATGAGCAGGGGCGGCCCAAGGTGTTTTGTGACCCTGGGAATAGCGACGCGCAAGGGGATCTCCATCGAGGAGAATGGTTGATGGATTAGTGCTGGAAGTTATTCATGGGCTGGTGTTTGGTTTGATTGATGGAGAAAATAGCATAACTGCAGTCAGGATGTTAAGCAAATTCAGGCGTAATTCATTAGCGAAACCTTTGTTTTGGGTGCTAAGGAACATTATAAATGCACTCACGCCCACCTATTCTCCTATTGTTTAGAAAACGAACGTTCTTGTTTGACCGGTGTAAAGTAGTTGGATACCATGGTCACAACCATATCAAGTAACTTTAATGGTTTACAAAGACAAAAAACGACACAAAAAAATATTTTTATTTAATTATTTAATATTTATTTAATATTACTATGTATTTATTTCCAATCCTTAATAAAAAATAAAAGGGAATTCATTGTGCAAACAATATCCATATAATACAAAGGAATGTTGAAGAAATTACTAATTAAATATGTACTATCAATTAACTATGTTATTAGCTGTAGTTTCTTAGTTTTCAGTAAGTCAGGACACACTGTCCAACTTTCGTCCTTCTCTGTCCTGTTTCATGTCGATGAAGTAGGCCTATATTCAATTCTGCTTAGTAAGCCCTATGTGTGCATAGCTGCAGTCCTCGGGCATTCCTCTCTGCTTCACAGCAGTCAAGCAGTGGGTATTGGTCCCTTGTCCTCTCTCCAATGTACATTTACCTTTCTGGTTTATTCCCATAATGCTTTGCTTTGATTTCTCTCAGTTTCTTACTCTGACCTTAACAACACCAAAACACCTAACTTAACTTTTGACTTATGTCGTTCACCTTAACCATCTCCAGTGATTAACTGGTATAAATATTCAGCCCTGGCATTTAACAGATAGACAGACCCGCTTCTGATTTTAAAAGGGCCTTTTAATGAAATGATATACCTTAGACCTAATTTTTGTGTGCTGCATGCTTTTAAAATTGCTTGTAGTTATGTGTTAGTTATTCTAAGTGTAATGCAGCGTTCTTGCACACTGTTCTGATTGGTCGGACAGTGGGCTAACTTCTCACCAGACCACTACACCGATTATTTTTTCCGTTCTGCCACTTTAAACTCAGTTCAGCCTCATCACTTAGTTAGCCAAACGCTACGCTATTAGCTCAACATCAACTAGGTACAAAGTAAAAAAAATGTCCTCAACCTAGACTCACAAGGCAGTACTGTAAACGCTTCATTTAACTCAAGGCTGAAGACAACCTCCCAGGTTTTGTTGCTCAAACTGTGCGGAAAGCCTGCCTTGCAGAATCAATCAAAAGTCTACAAGGTTAATGCGCCATGGATGGATGGATCCTTATCGTCGAGTCTGTTCTAAAGTCTTGAGTTTTTTGGAGCTTAATGCGCCCAGCCAGCAGTGTATTAACAAAGTTCTAAGTTGCCCTTGTACATTTGTGCACTTACTAAGGTAGAGCAGAGAAAGACTTAGGCCCTTAACGAGAACACTTGCTTTGAGTGCCCTTAGCTGAAAGTCAGCTCCTGAGCTGTCTAGCATTCAAGGGTTGATTTCAAGGAAAAAACAGCACCCCCCCTTGCTCTTCTAAGTATTGGGACACCCTACCCCCTCACAGGAATGAGAAAAAGAAAGAGCTCAAATCTGGGGACACCAAGAATTTAAATATAGCATAACTGTCAAGGAGTAGGTGTCATGCATTCTGAGGCGCTCAATGTATTGAACCATAATCATACTTAGACGGGCTAAAAAAGTGCAAGAAAACATATGGATAATATATAATAATTATTCAAATATTAATTGTACATTTTTACTATTTCCGTGCAATAACAATAACAGGACGCAAGTGTAACTTTGCAAATGCAACTACACCACCAGCCTTGTGGAGCCTGCAAGAGCATATCAAAAGTTATTCAAACTGTATTTAGAATGTATAGCATAGTAGATGCTTCCTGTTTTATCACTTTCCTGTTGTATCACTTTCTAACTTTAACAGGATATTGCGATGGCCGATAGGGCAAAAAGGGTGTTTAAATATTTTACATTAAATCATGTAATAGACACTTTCATCCAGAAACAGTGCATATATGTCACTCACATACCTTGTTATTATCAAGGATGTCTGGGTCTCTGACGGGCTCATGAATGAACTAGGTATAATTTCCGTTTCAAGCGTTTATAAGTGCTGGTTTATATCCACCTTTCTGTGTACACGTGTCTATTTAGCTTCACTCTTAACTGTCGGTCCTGAGATGTCTTGAGGGTCTCCCTTCAGGGCCCGTTCTCAGTCTGATCATGTGACCAGGGGAGCAGGTGGCACTGTTCCGGGGGGCCAATGGAACGGCCTATGTGGTGGACGCCTACTGCCCTCACCTGGGGGCCAACCTGGGGGTCGGAGGTCGCGTGGTGGGCGACTGTATCGAGTGTCCGTTCCACGGGTGGCAGTTTCGCGGCGAGGATGGCAAATGTGTGAAGATTCCTTACGCTGAGAAAGGTATGGCAGGCTGGAGGTGTCACTCTGAATACAGGATGTTTCAATGACGTAATTTGGCCACTTGGCGACGCTGTTGTTCCACTTTTCCGTTTGGGTGATTCATCTGTTAAGCGTTTCTGCCTGTTGCAATTAAGGACTTGAATCTCCTCTGCTTTTTGTGTTTAAAAATGTTTTAGGAAAAAAAACTCCACAATGTGTTCCTGAGTAATGAGTTCTCGTTTGTATCCTGCTTTTTTTTGTAAAAAAAAAAAAAGCACGGTTTGTCTTTGGACCTGGGTCTTTATGTATTTCATTTGGTCAAGTCAGTGGTTTCAGGTGAATGGAAAGTTGAAAATGTATACTGATATGTCACGCGTACTGTATACACACATATGTCACACATAGCTGTAGTAGTGTAGTAGTAGCTGTAGTCAATAACATATTTTCTTTTACTTAACTACAAATGTATTGACTTCTGTGAGGTCTAGAAAGATATAGCGAGATTAAGAGAGACTCATATAATTTTAGATCTCAGATACTATCAATACCTGTGTGTGTGTGTGTGTATAATAAATACAATATATGTACAATATCAAAACACAATTTAGCTGTGCTTCTACATTATGATCGCCATTTAACAACACACTTCCTGATTAAAGTGTTGATGGTGTTGGTTTGTCTGTCTCGTTGGCATGGTGACCCCAGTACCTGAGTTCGCCAAGGTGCGGCGTTGGACCAGCTGTGACGTGAACGGTCAGATCCTGGTCTGGTTCCACTGTGACGGGCTGGAGCCCACCTGGAACGTTCCGGAGCAGCAGGAGATCACGCGAGGGGACTGGGTTTACCGCGGCCGGACAGAACACTTCATTAACGCCCACATAGAGGTAGGTGTTGGTCTATGTGTATGTATGGGATTGATTATGATGTGTGCTTTCTTGTTGTTTATTTATATATTTTAACTCTTTGAGTGCCAAAAACGATTTATTTTTTATTTATTTATTTTTTAAATTATGAAAATAGACACTCTAACACACCTTGTGTGTGAATTTGGGAACTCTATGATGAACAGAACTGAAATAGATGACGATCGAAGTGTCAGAAGAGCAACAGGCTCAAACAGTGCACACTTCATAAAAGATCTCAATTTCTAGAAAAAAAAAACAAGGATTTTGATGAAAACCAGCCACTGTTTAGCTTGGGATTTCTCAGGAACGGAGGCACGTAGAAATAAACGGATTGTACCCACTGAGAGGTTAAAGCTTCACCTTTCAAACGAGCCATAGTATGTGTCCATAGCTATAATATAGAATACGCTGTGGCTCTACAAAAATCAACAATGGTCTAGATTGCTGGCACTCAAAGAGTTAATGTATTTTATTGTCTCTTAGTGATTTTCTTTTTGTGTTTAAGATGTGATGCCTGCCTTTGTATCAATAGGAACTTCTTCCTATCCCTTTTCAACTATATTATTTGAGTTATGTATTTATTGCTTAGGATCCCATTTGTTTGTTTTTATTTATTTATTTCATATTTTTGGATCATTATTTTGTCGATTCTTTTTTACATGTTCAACAAAATAAAAAAGTCATCATCATCACTACTGTTGTTACTCGCTTTAGTGGTCTGCAAGGCGACCTTACAGTAGCCTCAGGTGACCTTCACCCGTGTGACCTTTACCCCTGACCTTTCTGTGCAGGAGATCCCGGAGAACGCGGCAGACATCGCCCACCTGGATCACCTGCACACGCCGGGCATCGTGAGCGGAGTGGACCTGCGCTACACCAACAGCAAGACCTGGGAGTTCGTAAGACACGACTGGAAGGTACGACGCTAACCAACGGCGATGTGGGCTCGGCCAGAGGGGAACCCAGCTGGTTCACACTGAACGGGCTGCCACTCAGTGACTGCTGTCTCTCTTTCGGTCAAATACATGAGGAAATAGAGAATTAGAAATACAGAAATAATTCTGGTGAAAAAAACATTTATGAATTTATACAGGTATATATATATATATTTTTTTTTTAATGCATTTTTGATAAATGTAAATCCTTTTCCACCTCGCAACTTGAGGAAGATAAAAAACTGCTCTCATGAATTCTGCTGCCATGACAACAAGTAAGTTGAAGAGTGATTTTACACCAATGAGGACTTATTTATGAATGAAGACGTTGATTTGAAGTAATAAATTACTTAAAACGTTACAGTGTCCCTTTACTGTGGTGAAGCATTTTTTAGAAGTGTACATTCCCAAGCTCTGCCCCCAGAGGGCAGTGTCTCTCATTCTTTATCCCTACAGAGAATGTCTGCCTTCTACATTTGGCTTTTTCAGTTGAAACTTGATATTGGGCCTTTCTCAAAACTAAGAATGCGAGGGATGGACTCTTACTGGCTAGTCCTACTCTCTGTGCCTACTTATCTGACAATTGTACTTTGTGCATACACATATAGTTGATTTTGTCAGAAGTGAATTTAGTGCTGAAATTGCTCCTCGCTTGAATGCCGAAATTAAATCTGAGAAAAATAGAAAATTCCTTCCTCTCTCAAACTCTGAAAGAAAATTTGATTATTTGTAACTCGTTTAAAAAATAATGTGTGTGTGTGTGTGTGTGTGTGTGTGTGTGTGTGTGTGTGTGTGTGTGTGTGTGTGTGTGTGTGTGTGTGTGTGTGTGTGTGTGTGTGTTCC
>OMLJ01095533.1:0-11308 GCA_900302595.1 Gadiculus argenteus
GTTGCACTATTTGGCGCAGTGGCACTCTATATTTAGTAGGCTCCTTAGCAACATCCATCTATCATTCAACGCAACCCCTCCCATGAGGAGGGAAAATACTGTGTGCGTGTGTGCGTGTGTGTGTGTGTGTGTGTGTGTGTGTGACAGAGAGATATGGCAAAAGAAAGAGAGAGGGAGAGAAAGCAAGAGAGAGAGAGAGATAGAGAGAGAGAGAGAGAGAGAGAGATGCATAGAGAGAGCACCGGTGAGAGAGACCTTGCAGTGCACCTGGTGCATCACTGGTGTCATGTGGGATGTGTGTTGAGCACACGGCCAATGCAGCCGACAGCTTTGTGGAATCCCACAAAGTGGACCGGTGCTGATTTACATCACAACGTCCGTCTCAACCGGAGGACGGCCAATGCAGAAGCCAAGGATAGACAGTACTGTGGCTTCATCTCCTGGTTATGAGCCATGCATTTCTTCGTAGATTGGGAGCCTTTCGAACAGTGGATGGATGGGAGGGAACACACAATGGACTGGTTTGTGTGCAGGCCCGCTGCTGGACCATCGCATAGACCAATTTTGTACCCCCTTTCGTAATTTTGTACCCCCAAATCCCACTTGGTGGGGGGGGAGCGTGCTCTGCCTCCGATGCGAAAATAATAATAATAATAATAATCATGAGTAATAATTATCAACCTTAATTTATGGGCCCCCCCAAGTGCTAGGGGCCTTACGTGCTCTGCATAGTCTGCGTATGGGGCGTGTTTCCTTCGCCTTTCTCTCCAAGCAAAACATTTATTTTTATAGGGTTAGGGTTAGCGACTGTTATTTACACAACACTCATTCCCTAGTGCTCTCTGATTTACACAATGACATGAGCAGTCGTCCCAGCCAGACACAAGGATGTGGTGTCCTCAAAACAACATAGCCTCAAGACACTCAATGAAAGTCAGATTGTGCTAATGAGTGAACAGGCAATAGAGTTTTGAAAGGCACTGTGTGAAAGACCTACCAAAGAAGTAGGACATAAAATGCCCTTTGAGAGATAATATAAGTAATTACGAATGCTATCGTGTCACCATATCTCATCATATTTTGTGTTATGCGTCCATTCATTTTATGGTATCAATCGAAGATCGAAGGATTTTCTCAAACTTTCTCTTTGGTGTCTCAGGTGGAGTGCAGTGATATTGTTGTTTTTCTTTCACTCAGCTTTTGCTTGTTTTGACAAACATGGTCTGAACAACTGTCTACCAATATAACACTTGGAACAGTTGTGAAAGATTGGGGCTTCAAACACTGGCACTGAAGCAGCACTTCATTGTTTAGATCCAAGACAGATTCATGCTGGGATTGTGAAGCATCAACTACTCTCTCTCTCTACATGAAATGTGTTCACCTTCCCTTTCATTCATCGTTTGAACACACTACAGAGCAGGTTTATAAACCTCGCCCTGAATGGTGTACCTGTGTTTCATAACATTGTATAAGACTCTGAAATTGAGAGTAAAGAGGGCTGCATGCTGATGTGGAGAAGTGCTGCCCAACTTCAGTGAGGACAGCGAGGACAAGGCCTTCTCTGTAGTGTGGATAATGGGATCAGATAATAGGTGGCACTGGAGGACACCTCCTTGATTTAAAGTGGTCTAGGTGGCTGGTGCCCACGGGAGGAAGTCGGAGGAAGTATTTGATTGTTTTAGTGGTGACAATTCAATAGTTATTTTGGCGTGAATTAGATCATTATAATGGTTGAGCATTTGAATGTTTTAGTGGTGAGAATAAATAAAAAAGAAAATCATCACGCTTACCGCCAGTCAGGATGACTACTCTGAGACAAACAACGACAGCTAGCCTTTACTGCTCCAATGTGTGAGGCTACACCATGTTCTCAGGCCGAGTCTGTACCGGTGTGATTAAAATCTAATTACATCACTTGCTTGATATAATATCTTGAAATGAATAATAATAACAGACGATACACACATGATTAGCATTTTACAGTGATCGGTTTTCTTTTGCATTAGAAAAAATAGCAACGATTTTCAACTCTCAACAACACTCTCGAAGCAGACCTGCTACTCCAGATCTTCCATATCGGGGGACACATCGACAGCTGATCAAGCAACAGCTGACAGATGGGACAGCGGAAAAAAAAGGTGGAGAGTCCCTAGAGATTTTAATTTCTCTATTTTAAACCGCTTGCACACCAACCCAAGATTCAAGATTCAAGATTCAAGATTCAAGATGTTTTTATTGTCATATGCACAACAATGACAGAGCAGTCGCTGGCAATGAAATTCTTAAGTCTTGGGCTCCTCCAATAGTGCAATAAAGACTTAAATATATAAATAGAAATAAAAGTAAGTAGAACAACAATAACAGTAATAATAATAATAAAGTGTGGAGGTAAAATGTAATGTGATATAAATATATCATATGTATAATATAAATCTAGGTATAAATATAAAATGTAACTGAAATGTAGGGAGATGTAAACATGTTTTTCCATAAAGTGTCGAGTGGCAGTAGTGGTGAGCTATGTAGCTCAGGAGTTCAACAGTAGCTAGTAACAGGTGGATCACAGACTTCCTTTCTGACAGGAAGCAGCACGTGAAGCTGGGGAAAAATGTCTCAGACTCACAGACCATCAGCACCTGCCTCCATCACCCTCTGTGACTCCACAATCGACGCAGTGGAGTCTTTTCGCTTCCCGGGAACTACCATCTCCCAGGACCTCATCAAGAAAGCCCAGCAGAGGATGTACTTCCTGCGGCAGCTGAAGAAAATAAACCTGCCAAAGACAATGATGGCGCACTTCTACACTGCCATCATCAAGTCCATCCTCACCTCTTCTATCACCATCTGGTTCGCTGCTGCCACTACCAAGGACAAGGGCAGACTGCAGCGTATCATTTGATCTGCTGAGAAAGTGATCAGCTGCAATCTTCCATCCCTCCAGGACCTGTACAACTCTAGGACCATAAAGCGTGAAAGTAAGATTATGGCTGACCCCTCCCACCCCGGTTACAGACTCTTTGAGACACTCACCGCTGGCAGGAGGCTGCGGTCCATCAGGACCGAAAGCTCTCACCACAAAAACAGTTTCTTCCAATCCACTATTAGCCTTATCAACAAGTTCTGGAGCCCCCTCTGACACTGACTCTCTCCCTCTCCCCATCCAGATCGACATGCTACATTAACGTAGCATCTTCAGACTTTCTGCATAACATTAACAGTCTTTATTTATTTGTGACCACTTCAGCCTGTTGTATATCTGCACATTTATAGAATTCTGTGAATACATTGTAAACTCTCACTGTTACATGTCATATACTTGCGCCTCAGTTTGCACTACAGCTCCTTCGTTGTAGAAGATTTTGTATATATGTTTATATTGTTTAGATTTTAATACTTGTTTTTTTATCTTCCTATATTTTTTACTTAATGTTTATTCTGCACTAACTACACCAAGTCAAATTGTGCAAACCTACTTGGCAATAAACTTCTGATTGAACTGATGAGTCTGAAGCCTATTAAACCCTTAGTTGTGAGGATCAACCTGGTACAACTAAACATTACCTATACACAAAAATCCATAGAAAACTAGCTCAGCCTTGATCAATGGAACAGAGCACTAATTGGTGGGCAAGTTTTAGTTCTACAGTATGATTTTGCTGAGTTCAACCTCTCTAGTTAACATCTGTAAACAATGACAACCTCAGTAATATGAGAAATTGATTTATTTTAAAAGGGATAAAATGGGCGTTTATTAAACGAGTGGCTGACATGCTCAGCAGCTTGAACTTCTGCTCGAATTTCTCTTGTTTTACATTCACCTTTTCAAGGGTTCTTATTGAAATTGTGTCAGCAACTAGAGGAAAATAAATGAAATGTTAGATCACAATTTCTTTCAATGAAAAACACTTTATTATAATGAGACTTTGAATCTTTATAAAACGTTCTATAAAAGTTTAACATAACACATATGCATAGAATTCAAGTGCAAAAAAGGTTCAGAGTAAAATAATTGCTGATATAATAAAAGAGCACAATAGTCAGTCAATAACAACAACAAAAATTGGGCAATAACTACTAGTATTGCTAGTACTGCTCAAAACAAACGTAAAAAAAAAGGGGCTCTACGTGACCTGCTTATTTTTAAGCCCCCTGTTCCTCACAAAATCCCTGATATTTTGAACAGTTCTACGCTGCAAAACAGGATCCTCTGCAAGCCTGCACTGCTCACACTCCAGTTTGGATGCAAGGTGTCCTTTAGAAATATGAGTTCCGAAGTATTTTGTGACTGCTTTGACTTCACTTTCACGCCATGGCTTTTTGACGTTCTATAAAAGCTTAACATAACATGTATGCATAGAATTCAAGTGCAAAAAAGGTTCAGAGTAAAATAATTAATATAATAAAAGAGCACAATATTAGTCAGTCAATAACAACAACAAAAATTGGGCAATATCTACTAGTATTTCTAGTACTGCTCAAAAGTACTGCTCAAAACATAAACGTAAAAAAAAAAGAAAAAAAAAAGGGCTCTATGCGACCTGCTTATTTTTAAGCCCCCTGTTCCTCACAAAATCCCTGATATTTTGAACAGTTCTATGCTGCAAAACAGGATCCTCTGCAAGCCTGCACTGCTCACACTCCAGTTTGGATGCAAGCTGTCCCTTAGAAATATGAGTTCTGAAGTATTTTGTGACTGCTTTGACTTCACTTTCACTCCATGGCTTTTTCACATATCTTCTTGACACTGCCAATCACAAGAACATATTTTTCTTGCTTAGATTGTGAAGATATCCAATACAGCTAAATAGTTGACTTTGTTTTTATGTTCTATACAAATGTAATGTTCACCACTGTAATAGAATAAAGTGTTATTCAATTACAGTGGTATATGAAGACAGCTGACCGACACGAATGGACGACTCAAAAGACACAACTAAAATCTAAACTGAACAAACACCATCAACGCAACACAACCAGCATGCCTTGGGAAACCACACAGATAGGGTCTTTCCAGAGGATATAAGATGAAGTATATTAAACCTAATTCAATTTAGTTTAATTAATTTCTTGGGTCATCACCTCAACTGTGCTACTGCACTGTTGTAAATGTAGGAAAAGCAGCTTTTACCTTGGGAGCTGGTGACCTCCTGGGTTTTCAACAGTTTTGTTTTTCCTGCAGAAAACAAGAAATGCTCTTTTGAGAATAGCTTGTACACACTACAAACCATTTGTGGAAAAGTTGTTTAATTTTCAAAGCCAAATTATAATATTTACAGTATACAGACTGAATAAGCTGTATCTTACGAGAAGTAGACACTATAAGATAAAAAATCATTGTGGAAGTGAACAGCCAGTCCCTCTGTATGGTGCTATGTGTTTTGCAACATGCTTACAAGTGTCAAAAAGAACAAACTATAAAAGATCGCTCACTTAGCTAACAGAGTAAATGGTCTTCTTCACAGTATCCCCAAAGTTACAACACATAAAAGACAATATTCATTTACATAGGCTGATAAGACTCTAGCCCTGGAGGAGCTGTAGATGTGTATAAATGGAACTCTCACCTGAGGCTGCATTTATTGTTTTGGGAGACTTCAGAGCCAACATGAAAAAGGTTCTCCCAAAAATACAACCAACACATCACTTTTCCCACTGGGGGTGAGCAGACTCTGGATTACTGCTACACCTGATTCAGAGACAGCTACAAACCCCTACCCATCCTATCTTGAAAATCAGACCACTGCAACATCAATGAATATCCACATATGTAGCCTACTACAGACTCTAAGTGCACTGGTGATGTGGTCCCTACAGCTCCTATCTGCACCTACCCAAACCAGAAACCCTGGATCAGTTAGGAGATTTGTGCTAAGTTTAAGGCACGAACAACGAGATATACAGGGACAAAGTGGAGTCGGACTACAACAGCTCTGACTCCATGTGGAGCGGACTATGGTGCATCAGACTACAAAAGGAGAAATAGAGACATTGGTCAGCACACCGCATTGCTCCTGGATGAACTCAACACATTCTATGCTAACCAGCTGGTGTTAGATCAACAACCTCTCTCTGAACATCAGCAAAACTAAAGAGATGATCGTGGACAGGAGACAGCATGGTGACAGACACCTGCATATAACAAATAAACCTGAAATTCGATAAGACCTTTATCCCCCGTTATACCTACCTACATCCTCAACATGACCCCCACCCTAAAATCACACATTATACCTTTAGAACTCTTAAGACTCATCCTGGGTCAATGACAACTTTTTTTCTTTTTACTAAAACTCTGAACACAAAGACAGTTAGGCTTTGCTCAGAGTGCAGACAAATCAGATATGTTTATCAAATCCTATCTTTAGGACTGACATATCAAGAACAGTAATGGCAGCTTGACACCAACGGCATGTGCACTACAGTTGATGTTTTGACAATCTGAAACCTACACCACAAAAAAAGATTTGCTGTTCAAATCTTAGTCTCTACAGGTTTTAAGTAGCATCAACATAACTTTTAATGTTACACTACCTAAAAAGAAAATCAATCCATGGCAGCAGCATAATAATAATAATAATAATGATGATAATAATATTTACCTTTGCGGTTGCTGGCCTCCTCCTGGGCTGAATGCATACGTTTTCTTTTTCCTGGTGAAGAAGAACAAATGTTGAAATCGATTCCTCAAAATTTCTGAGCATCAGGAATCTGAACTTTTATTTTGAAAAGCTATGCAATAATGTAACTTTTATTTTGAATCATATACATTGTAGAGGCACATTTTATCACTCAATGTCTAAAACTAAAACATCTAAAAATAAATTTAAGTATCTCCAGTGATACAATTATATCCAAAAAACATAAAATAACACAAATCTTTTCATCTTTGACAACAAAACCAATTAACCATGATACCCAAAGTGATATTGATAAGTAGATGGCTGTGTGCATAGGCCTTCAAATTAAGCCAAAGCACATGACATTCAGGCCCTACCTGAAACTAAGACTGACAGTAGTACAACATTTGAAGTACAAAATAAAAGTTATGAATGACTGGAGACCTACCATTAGAGCCGGTGACCTCACTCTGATTTTTCAGCTGATTCGTTTTTTCTACAGAAACAAAAAATACCTTTTGTAAGAATAAAACTCCAAACCAATTCTTTAGTAGTACCTCCAATGAAATAAAAATAAAGAAAAATCTGTGGTATTCCCACACATTACCTTCTGAGCTGGTGATCTCCTCAGGATTCTCCATCCCTACATTTTCAAGAGAAAGCAAAACAGGCCTGTGTCATCAATCAAAGTAATGATGACAAAAGTAATGGAGTCTAAATGTTTTCAGGATGTGATTTTAGTTTTGCGATTTAAGCATGATCCTGACATGCATATTTGTTCAGATAAGATAAGATTGACTTTATTGATTCCACACTGCAGACATTCACTTGTTACACCGGTTCACAATATACAAGGTGGATAATAAAATACTCATAAATAAATAAATAGGGTCATCCTGGTGGCTCTGCTATACATACATACAGTATCTGTCAAATTTTGGACATCAGGGATACCATAACTACTACTACAACTTAATTGAGTAGTGCTTGCCATAATATGAATTATTACAGCAGTTAAGTTATCTTCACTTTTGAAAAGGCACATTTATTAATTGAAAGCTTTACAGATGACCTTTTGACTCAATTTTTTTAAGCTGCAGCCAAGTCAGATTCCCCATTTGCAATTTGTGAATCAAGTTGTAAGTTACGCTACTTGACAATTGCTAAAGAAATGACACAATGCATAAGATTTCAGCACCACTCCACACACAGCCATGTTTTCTAATGCAGACAGACTGACAACAGGAAACTGACAGCAGAGAGACAGACAGAACACAGACAGACAGAGAGACAGGGCACAGACAGAGAGAGACAGACAGACATACAGACAGGACACAGACAAGACACAGACAGCAGAGAGACAGACAGGATACAGACAGAGACACAGCAGAGACACAGGCAGACAGACAGACAGGGCACAGACAGCAGACACAGACAGACCTTTACAAAGATAAATTGGAGTTTTCATCAAGAGGTCAATTAACTACATTCATTATTGAGGCTGTGGTTCATAGAAGCATTGAACTCTTACAATATATTGAGATGTAGCTCCCTTTTATATAAAGCAATAATAAAGCCACAAATGTGGAATTCACATAGAATGTGTACTCCAATGTTAGACACTGAACCCTTCACTGCATTTTCGAAGAATACATATGTTACATACCCTGCAGTCCAAGGACAGGTTCTGCCACTTCATCTCCATCATCTTCCCCATCATCGTCACTGTCTCCATCATTGTCCTCATCATCTTCAGCATCTCCATCAATCGGTTCCAGTTCATCTAAAGAAAAGCATGTTGATGAACACATAATTTTCATACATTGTATTATTTACTAATTAATAATAATATCATAATACTACTATCATCTTTCACAAAGTGTTCTCTATAAAATTCTCCATTCCAGACTTGTTATTGAATTTCTTGTTCCTTTAATGTATTGTACTACCTGTAATGCATGATGTAACTGTAACAAGCTATTAAAAATAAAGATAAAAAATAAAAAGTACTCGCCTTCAATCTCAATCTCATCAAGAGATTTTCCTTGGAATTTCGTTAGAGATCCCTTCTCCATGGCAAGCAAAAGCTTTGAGATTTTCGCCATTTCAATTGTTGCCTCTGGGAGTCTATAGAAGTCTCTGTGGACTCGAATATCATGCCCTAAAAAATTTGCCAGTTGGTCCAGCTCATTGTTCTTCAAGTTGAGAATCTGGGAGAGTGTCGCTACATGCTTACGAAGATGCGTTGACCTTAGATATTCTGGATTCTTTGCTCCACATTGACTGGCAAACATCCTGATACAGTCCTGCCCCCTGTAGAAGCTTGTGGAGGGACACTGTGACCTTCCAAATAGGAAGGGGTTGTCATTGTGCACATTGCATGCATCTCTTTTATTTGCAAGAAGTGTTGCTGCAGTGACAACCTCAGGGTTCATCAAAAGAGCAACTTTTCTCCCTCTTTTTCCCATTATTTCTACCCTGCTGAAGTGCCTGGTCAGTTTTCGTTCAAATGGTGTGAGACCAACAGCTATGTCCTCATGGAGCTCAGTCTTGTCTCTTTTCTTGAAAGACTCCAGTTTCATTTTCGACACTTCTCCTGCACGACGTCTGTTGAATATAATTATTTGCGCAAGAGTTACCCTGGCAAGTTCGGCATATGCCTGTGGAGACTCATTCTCTGTTAAATTTTTTACAGCGTCAGCAGATTTTTGTTCCAGGTACTGGTGGAACCGCTGCACGTCCTGAGTAAATGGTATTGTTGACGGTTTGTTGAACTTTGCTTTGTTCAAAGTTGCAAGAGCGGTGTGTGAGACAAGCTCAGTCCATTCTTTTGTACAGAGAGCTTGGAATCGTTCAGCTGCGCTGATCATTTTGTCATCTTCTGCTGCAATACCCCTGCAGATCATAATATCCCCAATCTTTTTTAGGGAATGCCCTAATTTCAAAGCAAGACTCGGAGTGTGATATGAATGCGTGTCTTCATGAAAGCCTGCAACATCTCGCACAGCCTCAATGACTTTATAAAAATGGTTTGGTTTTGCAGCATCTTCAAAACTAAAAATTGAATGATTTTTTCTCAGGCTCAACAAGAGCCTCCCCATTTCTCGAACCTTCTGTCGTATATATTCATTTTTTGTTGGATCGTTGCCGTGTTTATTGTAAAAAGACTGACCGAGTTGCAGTATGAGAAAATCGTTCCGGACAACAGATGCAATGTCGTCCTGTTTCATGTTCCCAAGGACCTTCCAGAAACCAGGAGAGATAGCTTTGGAAGATGTTGCCTCTGCAACATCAACCAGTGCAAGAACTTTGCTCTGACCAGTTGCTTCGGTGTCTGTTGCAGTTTTTGAAGGGCATCTACGCATGTGGCGCCACAGTTCTTTACGTACAAACATACCTTTGCAATACAAACAATGAACATACATTTTTTTGTTTAGTGGCTGTTTTTTTCCCGGTCTTCTTTTTACTTTCAGAGGTCCACTCTGATTCTCCATAACCGTTTGGTTGTGTTGGTAATTCCCTCGGTTACGGAGCTTTTCGAGCAATCTCTTTCTCTCTTTTGAATGTGGAGGAAACATGAATGCCTCAGCAATAGCTGGTTCTACTTTTTCATGTTTTTTAAGGTGCCGTGCAATCTTAGACTGAGGGATATTGCAGACATAACAGTAATTTTTGTTGGTGGAAATGTCTTTGGGGTTTGGGTTTACAGTGTCTGATGTGCTCTTGGAAGCAGCCCCGTCTCCATCTTCAGCACAGTCTATGTGTTGTGCAACACTCTCTGTACTGTCCTTATACCTTGAGGAAGTTGAGGAAGTTGATGCAGTGAGTTGATGAGGTGTATAATCATCGTCAGTGCTGGATCCATCACTGATTTCTGCTTTATGAGGTGCATAGTCTTTATCAGATGTGGATCCATCACTATCTGATGAAGTCTCTGCAATGACGTCTGGAGTTTCCAGACAGGAACGTTCAATGTCCTTTAGCCAAGAAAATGAAAAAAGAAAAAAAATTAAAAAAAGAAAAATTCGAAACTCATTTCCAAGTGAGCCAGTGTGTTATTTATCATTGGAGACCGTTTGCAACACTTTTCATTCAGTCCTTCTAGTTGCAGAAATTGCTGATGCTAAGTTAGCGCAAGTCAAGGGTATCTGCTAGCCTGCCAATAAAAACAGTTTTACCCATTCCATAGTACACCCGAGTCAAACCAATTATAATGCCCGAATATCGGTGTAAATGTCTGTGTTGATAGAATAATATTAGAAATAAAACTATCCTTGTATCGCAATGATCACATTAGATTTTGGGGGACTACTTTCTGGTAAAGGTAAACAGAGAAGCACACTCCAGGTTAATATCAGTCCGCCGCTGCCATAGCCTGCTTCCAAATACAGGGATTATAAACTAAATGTAATGCAATGGTAAGTTTATTTCTAACATTATTCTATCAACACAGACATTTACATAGACAGTCTGGCGTTATAATTGGTTTGCCTTGGGTGTACTGTGGAGTGGGTAAAACTGTTTTTATTGGCAGGCTAGCAGATCCCCTCGACTTGCGCTAGCCTAGCACAAGCGTTTTCTGCAACTAGAAGGACTAAATGAAAGTGTTGAAAACGGTCTCCAATGATAAATAACACACTGGCTCACTTGGAAATGAGGTCCAAATATGTCCCGAACTACCCCTTTAG
>OMLJ01097662.1:0-20934 GCA_900302595.1 Gadiculus argenteus
ACAGACACATACACACACACACACACACACAGACACATGCGCACACACACACACACACACACACACACACACACACATACACACACACACACACACATACACACAGAAACATACACACACACACACAGAAACATACACACACACACACACACACAGACACATGTGCACACACACGTGCCCACTAAATAGCAAAATAATCCAACATTTGTATTGTAGGACAAAGAGCAGAATGTCATCATCTGAGGGGTGCTTCAAGGTGGGCCAATCAAAGAATACGGCCACACGCAGATAGCCTAATGGGCCCATTGAGTCTTTCATTTGAGAGAGTAATTAAGATAAAGTTAATGAAGGTAAGACTAATTAAGTCATGATGAATAGCGTGTCTGACGTCCCCATTTACACATCGGCGTGGGCTCTTTTGTCATTGTGCTTATCTAGTTTTTACAGCAGGACACCACTCTGGAAATGAGACATTAAAAACTCATCCCGCTGCCCGAGCCCAGAGCTCAGAACACACACCCAGAGACGCGTCCCTTTGTTATCCTGTAAACTGTAGTGTTTATTAGAGTTCAATGGGAAGAAAAAAAAAGAATCGAATAGGCACAAAGACAGATGAAATGGAAAAAACAAGAGACAAAGGAAAAAAGAAAATGAAACAAACGAATAACTTTTTCTTGTAATAACTATTTCTACACACATGTTAGGAGCGAGCGAACTAGGATAGCTCTTGGTTAGTTAGACGGCAGGGAAGCTAGCGATGACCCAAAGATCTCAAGTCATTGACTTGAAGTGTGGCGCTTCAGGGAGTAAACAAACAAACAGACCCCCGGGCATCAGCGGTAATCTCATTTCATTTTATTGTTTAGGAAGAGGAGGTGACCGGGGCGCAGACTAATGGCCGTTGTTTACCACCCCCAGGTGCTGAAATTAGTTTCCTTTAGTGTCGCTGGGATTGAGAGGAATTTCTAAAGCCCCCTTTCACAAATGCACAGCAACCCCCCGAACATATCTTGGCGTGACCTGAAAGGGGTTGTGTGTGAAGGGGGGTAATGTCCAGTCAGTTGGACAGAACAGTTTAAGCAGATTTTACCCTCTCAGCCAACTCAACCCTTGTATTGGCTTGTATTACATTTACATTTAGGGCATTTAGCAGACGCTTTTATCCAAAGCGACTTACAATTTAAAGTACATTTGTCGTAGGAAGTGTCACAATACGTCGCTATCGGTAAAATGAGGATGTTCATAGAACAAAGTGCAAGTGCTGGCAATCGTCAAACCAACCTATTCCCTTAGTACAGCAGTGATAGCCAACTACTGCAGGTGATACGCAAATTACTAAACAGTAGATTCATATACATTTGTTAAAAGTTCACAAAATTCACCAAAAATGTGTTAAAGGTAAGCTAAATGTCACATACAATAGGTGCATATGTTAATTGCGTAGGATACAATGGTGGGTGGGGGGGGTTTGCTATGGAGAGTCCAGCAGGACCAGCAGGAATTGAACCCCTGTCGCTGGCGTACAAGTCTTAATAGTAATCCACTACACCACCGCTGCTACATCCCAGCAGTTGAAAACATGCAATACATTTTGTGTGTATTCAAAGTGAATTAAACTAAATTATAGAATAAGGCAGGTTGGACGTTGCGTTTGCCTTTTGAAATAATCATCCCTCTATTTGGATTAATGGCTAACAATTCTGCATTTGGCATAGTTATTTTATAGACAATATGCAGAATCTTTTCACTTATACAAATTTACACGATCTGCTATTTTTTGCCAGCACGCCTCCCTGGCCTTATGTGCAACTGTGTTGCCCCTAGCTGTTATATGATTTTTTAACTCCTCATATGAGTTCATTGAGGGAAATGGATCAGAGTGAAATAGTGAGTAAAATGACGTGATAAACTCCATTGAATGGTACTTCCAATGCGCATTGAACCTAAAGTGGAAAACCTGGCTGGACAAAAACGAATCCTAAGCGAGCGTCGTAGTACCGTTGAACTCTGATTGCGAGTTGCGTTTCAGTCGAGCCAGGTTTTCCCAAGAAAGCCTGGGTATGTTCAGCGAGGTTCGTGGTACACCCTACAGGTGTACAAGTTGACGTACCTCTGTTCCATCACTCTTCTGGACGAGAAAGACCTCACTCCAGAGCTGAATGCCGGTTGTCTCTGGTTCTGAACCCCCCCTCCAAGAGAATCCAGTCAGAGGCTCTTCATCCTCTCCAAGCCAGTTTTCATCCGACTGAGAAAGAAACATTTTTTATACATTTACCTTTATTCATATTCATCAATGTATTTATCCAGGGAGACTTCCACAAACAAATCCAAAAAATATATATTATCCTATACAAGGTACCTCAAAATAATATATTTTTTATACTGGTTGACTGTGGTGACCTCACTAAAGAAAACAATCATGTATATTTAAAGGTTAGGCAGGGAATTCATTTTAGAGGCGTTTTTTGTTTAAATTCTCTTTAGAGTTAATCTGCCATCAGTAAATCAAATGCTCTGACAAAACAAAACAAAAATCTGTGGCCGTCACAGACCTGTGATAACCCCTTCTGATCATTTAATTCGGCCAAGTGTAATAATTGGATGGTCTACCCGTCAGTCTATCTACGGCTACCTGCATGCACCCATTGCTCATTGACAGAGTCTCTCACAAAGCTAGGCAGTCCTATTGCGTAAGCTGAGCGACATGGTAATGTGAGTGGAGTGTGAGTTTAGAGGAGTGGCTTTGGAGGGTGTGGAGGAAGGGTGGAGTTTTTCAGTTGGATGCTTTCAAAAATCAACCTTACTCTGGCTGGTCTCTCCAAATGTTTGGAGAGGCCAGACATGTACCTATTCAAAATATGATAATAAATACATTAAAATACAGATTTATAGGACCTTTGTAATTCTTCAGTGGTATAATAGCAGAACAGGATAAGCAAGACAAGTATATTTTCAATATTTGCAGTGGGACCACAAAGAAACGTACCGTCCTATACATGTAGCGCAGCATGAAGTCCAGCAGGAAACTCTTCCCCTTCCGGAAGGCGCCGGCGACCGACAGAACCACAACATGTTTGTCTCTGATCTCCGGGGTGAGAAGGATTTGTCCCAAAGCCTCAGTGTCCAACGCAAAGGAGTGGTCCTCCTTGCACACAGTTACGATTTGAACTGGACCAGGGACCATGGTTAGCAGTGCAGCTCTCTGGGGACGTCAAACATGAAATGTCTGTGAATGACACTCACATGCTCACACACCCACCCTGGGGAGCGAACACTAACCGCAGAGGAATCCCATGATAAAAAATAATTTTAAATGAGACAATGTTTGGTTCTGTATAACAACTACAGGGTGGTTGAATGGCTGTTACTGTATTCCCCTTGGGCTATTGGCTAGAACATATTTGAACCCACAAACAGGCGTCCTTTGAGGGTTCAATACATTTCATTGTGGCTCTGTAAAACGTTCCTAAAAGGGGAGATGTTTGCATGACAAATCATCCATATCTTATTAGCAACACCAAGTGGTTTCCTTTACTATTATTCTCTTCTTTCTTCATAATTTAGATTTGCTTATTCTGATTCTTACTCTTACGGACAGTGCTATTGTTTTTAGCAGATGGTCGTTAGACTTTAGGTGGGGTACATAGGTACTAGACATGCCATTCATTACATAGCGATGAAAAGTCTTTACAGAAACCTGAAAGTGATACCTGAATCAATTCATGCACTGAGGATATCCTAGTGTATTGGATTAGTAATGACTACTGCTTTTAAACATGTCCTAAACTGTCTAAAGCCATCTTCCGCGCGTAAGAAACGGGTTTCTTTACACATGTTAATGTATTTGACCGATATCCGTTCAACTTTTGCTAAAAGTACAAAGAGAAATGTGAACGATGTGAAATATGTGTCTGGGAGGTTCGCCTGAAGCTCTCAAAACAAACCTAGTCAGACTGGCTTTCAGATGCCGATCTTGAAACACCCGGACATAAAATGTTTTTTAACTCGTCTTTCTAAGCAAAAAACATTTTCTTAATCTGCAACAACATATTTTCTACGTCAGGCGGTCGGAGACATAATCCACAACAGCTAGCTGCTGATTGGAGCTAATCCGTTAGCCAGTTAGCTGGTGAAGCGAATGCGTGGCAATATTAAAACGTACAAATATTACCAGACTTAATCCTTCTAAAGGTTGAACCTATTACCAATATTTACCTTCGGTTTCTTGAAACGGAGTATGTCAATACAAAAGCATATGAGGCAGACAAACGTCCAAAAAATTATTTTGAGCGCAACATAAACACAATAACGCTGCGAAAACTTTATCCCCAGTACGAAACTTTCCAGTTTCCGTACTACTCTGTCCCGATGCAGTGTGGGTAATGTAGTTTTGTTAATACAAACAGTGACTTGATGTCTGTTTAAAGGTCCAGTGTGTAGTATTGAGTTTCATCTATCGGAACGGACTTGGCATAAATAGAATAGAACACTCATAGGCCTAAGTATGTTTTAATTAGTATATCAGCCAAATTAAAATAAGAATCATTGTTTTTAGTTACCTTAGTTTGAAACTTTTTATATTTACGTGGGAAGTGTGTCCTCTTCCACCTGAGGCTGCCATGTTGCCCCATCATGGTTCTGCAGAAGCCATGGTGGACAAACAGGTCCGCACCCTCACTACGGGGCTGAGGCGTGCTGGGTCCGAGGCGTACCCGCCGGTGGAAAAGGGGCATAAGAAAACACCATGTTGTTGGATGGAGAGGGGTGTTTTATTCCCATGGCGTCAACCCATTTGTGATTATTTTAAGTACCGTTGTTGTGTTGAGTGATGTTGTATATGAAATGTGACACACAAGACAGAAACAAGTGTGAATGGTAAAGATTGATAATTGCGTCATCAATGTGATAATTCACAAGGCAAGAAGGTATATATATATTTATTCTTTTTTATCAAAAACTGTAAAAGTAAAGATCCAAAAGATGCTGATGCTGTATTGATAGTTACATAACATATACATTACATAACATATAAAGTTGTATCACTCTGCTTTATCAATGTACTTTTGTTATTATCCAGAAATGTTATATGACCATTTCGATGGAATGTATTGATGTCTTCAGAAGTGCTCTGAGACAATTTCGATGGTGAGACTGCACTTTAAACAAATTGATTGATTGATGTTTACATAATAATAAAAGAAACAACGATAATAATACTAATGGTCCCATCTGAAAATTATTCACATTTTATTGTTACATTTCAACCAGCAGAACTGATAAGATGAACCGTAGTTTACCTGTGAACATCCACAAAGGTGATGAGGCTTAGTTGTTAACTTTGGAGACAACTTAAGATTTCAGAAAGAAAATCTGATGAACCCTGTATTTGGGAGTGGCTATAAATGGCAGTGAAATGTCGTTACATTTCAAAACATATGTCAACTAAAAATGAATGATTTAAAGTTACTTTACTATTTACTTTTTATTTCAACATCGCATATTTGTTAAAACATTGAAGTAGAAAGATCAACACTTATTGGTTTGAACTTGAAGACCCATATTTAAACCTGCTCTTCTGGCCTTAAATATTAAATTTTCTGTGATCAGGGACTCATCCAGCTGGAGGATCTCCACTGACTCCAAGTCTAGCTCCACTCCCCCTGGCAGCACCAGATACTGATACTGGTGGCAGCCAGTAGTGCCACCACTACCCACTGTGACTGTCCGACAGGGGGGTCTTTTTCCATCTCCTCGCCAGCCTCCTCCTCCTCGACAGACTCCATAGTGACCAGCTCCTCGTGGTCAGGGGTCAACGCGCCTAAAGAGTACTCGAAGAGAGTCGGGTTGTCGGAGGTCAGAATTTGGGATGGAGGTGTGGACAATGAGAAGGGAGTGGGAAAGAGAATCTGCACAAGAAAAGCCAAATTTGAATTGAAACGGTTTGACAAGTGCATGCTTCTGTATATCAGTTAAGGCACAAGTCTTACCAGGTAGGCCTACCACACACAGAGTTTCTCCATCCTTCAGAAGGTGTCCCGTTGACGATAGACTCTTCAATAGCCATGAAGATGAGACTGCCAAACGAATAGGGGCCTTGTTCTGGTTGTTTGGACAGCAGGTTGATCTTGGGCAGAGGCTGAACGGGTAGCAGGTTTCTGCCCCTTTGATGACATTCAACCAGGTCAAGTCGTCCTGGTTGAATGTCGTTACAGAGCTACGGCAGTGTGCTTTATGTTCATCTAAGTAGTTGGAGGATGAATTAGAGCAAGGGAAAGATTGGATGGATTCTAAGGTAGTGGGAGTTAGAGAAGTGGAGGATGGGGGAAAGGAAAGGGGGGAGAGAGGGAGTAGAACATTGGAAGAGGTCTGCGAGGAATAGAAAGGTTGTGAGCCAGCAAGAGTGGTTGTGTGAGATGGTATTGTATAAGAACTAGCCTCCATCATGCTCCTGGTGCTAAATGCACGCTCATTCAGTTGTAATCCTGTGAGAATATGAGAAAAATTCAATATTTATTGTGATAGTACAGATTGAGCCCCTGGTTTATAGTAGGCCTATACCCTGTTATCACCCACCCCCCATCATGTCATTATTTCACATCAAAAATACAAATTAACATATGCATGCTTTAAAGATAAAATGAAGACTCCATGTCCCTGAAATTACATTATATGTTCAAAGCCTGCATTTGCAAATAAGCAGCTGGCCAGCACCCTCAAGTAGAAAATGTTTCCAGAACAGGTTGATTTGATGCACAGGAAAATATATTTTAAAATCGTTAACTTTAAAGGTAATATATGATATTTAAAGGTCATAGCAGCCACATTCCGTGTATTTTCGCCGACTTCGGTGCCGTCCTGTGTATCCATGGAGACCAAAAGGAAGCTTTGCAGGTTATGCTTCCATGAGGCACGTCCATGTAGATATCTTGAGTTTAGTATGCTTTAATTTAGCCTCTTTCTTTACTTCTGACATCTCGGTGGTCTAATATAAAAGACGTGCACAGTCACAAAAGGTGCAATATTTTAGGTGATAAAACATTTATAAAGAAGGCCTTTTTCTTTTATATATAAACAAAAGCTTGAACACGGTTAAAGTAAATACTTAAAAAGGTAAATAAGTCGGGGGTTTTTTCTAGAAAACAATAAAACAAACTGATCATGCCGTTTTGATAAATAAAAATAATTCAAGACAATATCAACAACTGATGGTTCTGATTATGAAAATGTGATGAGAAAAAGATACTCAGATAATGTGTGTATATTGTTTGTGAGTACCAGGAACCACTGTTTGAATACAATTGTATAAATATTTTATATTCATAAAGGAGAAGATGGAATCAAAAAATATCTTTGAAAATCACAATGAAAGTCTTTTCCACTTAAATGCTGTCGATCAAAAATTACGCATTTTCCAAAGCACACATTGTAAAAAACAAGCTTTTAGTTGGCAATATCATTTACTGTGCTGGTAAATTATCGAAAATGCCATCAACACTTCAAACAAGCTCACAAGAAGCTCAACATTTATGTTTTATAAGTTGACAGGAGCGCATAACTGGCAGCTGTATTCAACAGTGGATATATTGATATCACGTCTTGATGGCCTAACAGGGGTCTTTTTAGATCCAGCACGATTAGCCTTTGGTGTGATCTGCCCCTTATTGTCACCTGACTAAGTGTGAGGTTAGCCAATAGATGATGAATGGCTGAAAGGCAGCGGTCGCCACGGTGATATAGAGGCGGAGACGAGGTTTTGCACTGGCTCCCGCACCCATTGAATCAGAAGACAGAGAGGAGAGAATCTTCATTTTCAACGAGCGAGCCTGAGGAGAGGAACATCGTTTTGCTTCAGTTAACAGATATTCTCTGAATTGTACATAACAAAGAAAACAGACAGTTTCAGTGCCACAATGGGACAGCAGCAGCTCACGTCTCTTCAGGTAATATGTATGATATAGACCATTCAGTGAGAGTCTAACCAAAGGATTAAGGTTATTCAACCCTATTAAATAAATGACAATTACACTTTTCTGTTGAAGTCACTCATAATACATTTGACCACTAACATGTTAAATAGTGTTATGTTTAATCTATAATGAAGAGTTGGGTTGTTGTGAAATATTTTGTTTAGACCTCTCCTCAACAGTCTGTCAGTGGCAAAGATGAACCCTTAGGTTTACAATGACCTTCCTCTGGCTGAAGCAAGTGTGTATTGTTGCTGATAAAATCATTACAAAATGTACTAAAACCTTAGATAATAACTGGTTGAAATACTTACTATAAAGAACATGATGGCACAAGAGGACCAGGCCAGAGCCACAAAATAGCCATCGCTGCCAAAAAGTAAGCCACTCAACACGGTGAGAATCATCCTAGAATCCACAGGGAGAAACAAATATTGCCATTATATACATTTTCTTTTGTAACCTATGTTATTGATACTGTCGGATACATAACATAAGCATACCTACAAATAATAAAATGGATGATTGTAAATAGGAGGTAATCAATGTACTGCATTAAGTAATAAGATAATCGTAGTAATAATTGTAGTCGAGGCAATCCCTAGTTTCTCAGAAACTGGATTATGTTGTTAATGTCGTAAATGTTAGCCGACCCATTACGTCATCAACACCACGCCAACGTAAAGCCACTCACTCCCATCCGAGGGAGTAGCAGGGTGGAGTTGAACTCTACCCTCGCATATCAATCCTTTAAACACTATAACGTGTTTGCTTAAAAGGAGATTTATAAAAAGGGAGTGATTTTGACTTAACTATCCTGTGCCACGCCACCCCCAGCTAAACCTCTTTATAACAGTTGTGTCCTTCACTGTGAGTGTGAGTGTGTGTGTGTGTGTGTGTGTGTGTGTGCGTGTGCGTGTTCCTTACGCAACGTATTTGTATCCGCTGTAAGCAAGGAGGTCAAATGTGGAGAGGTCTGTGTGCACGGTGAGCAGGTAAAGACTGAGCAACATCACTAGCACCTCGATGATGATCCAGACCAGAGCCGTACTGGCACACAGTCCAAGCACCTCTGGACTGAACCTTAAACAGAAAACAAAGATCCAGGAGCAGCTTTAGAAATTAAAATATCAGGCAACTAGCCTACCCATTTGGTGTCAGTAAATAAAAAAGTAAAAAAAATTACCTTTGTTGAATGCCAAGGGCCATTCCAGCGAGCAGGATGTACGTAATGAACGCCATTGCTAGAAAGATAAACACGACAGTCAACAAATAGAACTAGTTGGCTTAGCCCCAAGTATGGAAAAATGGAAACGTAATTACTCGGTATGTAAAGATCAGGTGCGTTCACGTCATGTCTTGGCGTCATAGGAGTATCCCGATGGTAACGAACTTCCCAGTCCTAGAAACCAAACATAAACACAGATTACACATAGTTACGACACTAAAAACAGGTCATTGCAAGCACATTGTTTAGATGTGTTTGGTGGATTTGGGATAGCACATCGGAAGGTCAATTGGCCAAAGTTGGTCAAAGGTCAAACACCAAACAGTAATGTACAATCATTACAGTGTAATTATTAACCATTACTGTGAACATAAATATGTAAACTTAAATATCAAAAAAAGTATGAAATGTTTTACTAAGGTCTGGGAGGGACCAAAACAGTATGACTGCAGACAGTGCAGTACAGTCAGTGACAAACTTGTAGTTCACACTATTATGTGAAAGTGTATTGTGTACATTGTAAGGGAATAGTGGGGCTGGCTTGTTGACATAATTAACAATCTAAATGAATGAGTGTGGGAAATGGTTAAGCTTAGCCTCATGTGATGTCAGCCATGGTGTTAAATGTGTAAATAAAAGGGTAAGTGGCATGCTGTAGAGTTGATAATGTGCTGGTTATCTTTTTGAATGTAGGTTTGAACATAAAACAAATGTCCATGTCTGTTATTAGATATGTTGTACCGCCTCTTGCAGTGGACTAGACAATCTCGCCTGGAGAGGCACTAGTCCAGATTACCTGATGTGTGTATGGGAACATTAGGAGCATAAGTTTCTTCACGACGTATCTGGTGTCCACAGCAAAGAAATACTTCAGTTTGTTCATGGACATGAATCTGCTGATCTGAAAAGCAGAATTCAAAGATTAACTTATTTAAAAATGGCAAGTGCAGGCCTGTTGGTTAGGACCATGCCCTGAGTGAATAATACGTTATCGCTAACATGGAGAGATGCAGGGGTGCAGTGGCCGATGCTCAGCTTGTTGGAAAGTGTATATACAGTAGGTATTCTGGCTTTATATAAATCCCTTAAAGTTCTAGTGAAACCCAAATAATATTGATTTTGTCTTAGTACGTCTATGAACTTGAACATGGTGAAATCCCATGTTTTTGCAAGTCTCCACTAATCAGTTTGTTATTGTCCCATTCTTGACACAGAGAGTGTGCTAATGTTCTGATGGGTGGACGACGTGTGGAGCAATGTCCAGGAAGCAAACTTTTTTGGGGCTGAATCCAAGAGGGTAACGTTTCCCGGACCCATACATACAGACAAATATATATATATACATATATATACACTTACAAAATCGCTTATTCGACCGCGCACAAAAATGTATCAAAAAGTTTCTGGGAGTCGTAAACTCGTAACCATGGGGATTTTTTCATTTTAAATAGACTTTGAGCTGAATAGAATTTGAATTTGAGCTGAAACAGGGGAGTCACTTACAACCTATATTTTGCTCACTGACTCAATATTGTCCTTGGCCCCAGTGTTGCCCCAGTGACACTTCGTCTTTGTGGGGATATTTGTTAAACAAAAATGTGTGTGCACTCCAGAGATGATAAAACGCATGCTTTGCCTATAATTATGATTTATTGAAAAGAGGAAGATGTAGTGTAGTCTATGTAGCACTAACCAAAATCAAAAATGTAGAACTATTCTAGTTCTACATGGATTTTGTAGAACTATTCTAGTTCTACATGGAGCATCAGGCAACAATGTCTGTCTTAGGTCAGAATATAACTTATTTCTCTAGGCTTCTTAGTAGTACAGATTGCCAGAAAAAGGGGGGGGAGGGGTTGGATGCAGGTAAGAACATGGGTCTGAGCAGAATAAATATTCCATCACTTCATCAATGCTACTGATGTTATTCATGTCTCTTCTAAAGTTTAAGGAGTTTAAATAAAAACGTTGTTTCGGGCCAAGACCAAATGAAAAACAGGATATGCAGTCCAAATCACTACAGTAATAGATGGGCTTGAACTCTAACTCATGGGAAGAAAAACTTCCCAGCTATGCAATAAAGATGAAATGATGCCTGTAAGCAACTATTTCACACCAAGTAATTTGGCAGACCATTTTATCCAAGTGATTTACAAGTGAGTAACGAGTTCTAAGTAACTATAGATTTCCGGCTTTGTTAGTTCAGTTTGGCTCTACTCTAAAAATGGCACCCATCCACAGAGGTCATTTGTATGATAAAACAGAATTTGTGTTTACCTCTTTGTTTACCATATCCTTTCCCTGATTGGCCAGTGTTGAACCATACATCATGGCGGCATTGGCCATCGGGTCTGCAAACAGATTGTTTCCTGCAGGGTCTACTTGAGGACCACCTACGGGTGCTGCCATGGTGTACCCCGGGGTGTAGTATCCCTGACTGTTCATGGCTGGCTGTGAGGAGCTGGTGTCATCAAACAGCATCGGGTCGGCTGATGGTGGCGGTGCACGGGCTCTTGTCTTTGCTGGGAAAAAAAAAATGAAACAAAATAAGAGCTCAATAAAAAGTTAATTAGAATGACAATAAAGATGCCAGCAGTTTAATAATGTATTGTAATGCTAGAAATACATTAAAAAAAACGAGAACAAGAGATTCGCAATAGGGTCCCCCATTCAAATAATTAATATGGACTCACTATATTCACTCACTTTGGTTAAAAGCATTCACAAAATGACATGCATCTTAATGTTTAAACTTCAAACCAACTACCGCTCTCATATTTCACAACCTAGGGCATCGTCAGAACATGAACCCCACAGACAGTAACCATATGCACATAACGCAAACACAATACTACCTCACAGAGCCTACTTTAGAATCTTACGAATAGATTAAACCAACGCTCAAAAAACGTATTTACAACTGAATATCGTTCTTACTTGGTCGGTACCCATGATGTGGCAGGTCCATGGTGCACTGACGTTGACGTAAGCTGAACTAAAACAAAAACAGCACTTTAGCTTACATTACAGTCGTATTAATTCATACATTTGCAACTCGTTGTCTCAGCTACGTTATTTAATACACACTCATACATACATAGAACACACTAAGCTGGCTAGCGGATCATCGTTATCGTTAGCAACATGCTAATGTTATTGCTAGTCTTGAGTGTATAGCTTCGTTTGAACTAAACCAGTAAGAGCCAGCGGTGCCCGCTGGTAGGAACAGGCACATTGGAGTCCGCATTCAGTAAAAGCCTGACAACAAACGTTTACGTTTACATTAATATGCAACGGCGTGGTTAGTAGTACTTCTACCTACCCAGCTAACGGCAATGGCCAACTACGTGGATGTGCGACAAGTCGGGCCTCTCCCACTCCAGCACCGCAGTGGGCTGACTGCTGTGTGCCTGCGTGGCAGGACGCAGGGCGCTCGGGCTTTCCAGGCGCTTCCCTTCATGTGAGCGTACTTCCGTGTTGTTTTGATGGTGTCTGGTGAAATGCAAAACAGACACAAGACGTGCAGTGCATTGGCTTTTTTCAAATTGCAGCACGTAGATTACCCATGGAGGAGATAACCACAGGGAACAATGTATCTAAAATACCAACCTCTACAACGATTTTACAATTTTTGGACGATTTAACCCCACATTCTCCACGTTACTAGTAATAACACGTACTGACTGATTTACATTCTAATCAGAAATATTGTGAATAATAATTATTCAGTGCGTGTAATGTTAAAGATCAAATTCCAATTCTCAAGTTCTCAATATTAATTAAAAAAAACAATAGTATGAATAGACCTTTACTGTTGACCTGTAAGGCTAGCAGTATAGCCTAACTTTTTAAATACAATAATTCACCAACAATTCTACACATACATAACAATACAAAATCAATCGAATGCGCAAAGAGACCACAGAAGATATACATTGTGTGATCTCGATATTATATACTATTACTCATATAGGCCTACTCATATTTTAGGCCTATGATATTTATTACACTCAAACACAAACAATTGGAAAGTATATAGGCCATCCTCATCATTGGATCTCTAATGCCACCTCATACTTGTAATCCAAGGAGCAGTTTCAGTAGTAATATGAGAGACAGGACCAATATGCAGACCCAGGGAGGAGTCTCATCCATGCCGGGAACTCTGTCCTCAGAGTAACAAGGCCAGCAGCTGCCGGTCGTGACACACTGAGTTCATGGCACATGACATATGGTAGCCCACAATTTCCCTTTTTACAATGTCCGTATCCTACAGAGTAGTCCGCGGTAACCCAAGTGAGTGGAGGTGTAGAGGAGGGCCAAGAAATAGTTCAACGAAAATGTGCCAATCCAGTGAGTCATCTCCGCAGTAGGTTACTATCAAAAGGAAAGTGATTGCCAAACCACATAGCACAACAGGACGTAATTAGTTGTGCTTTGTGGTTGGTTACTTTTTTTCAGAATAGGCTTCATCATTACGCATACGCTCTTAGCTCAATGTAGATCTGCAACATGTTTTATTTTATTCGGCAAACCTGTTAAGACTATAATTTTTGTCTGGTTTCGTTTCACTTTTCACTATTTTGTGTGAGAAAAAATATATAAACAGAACCACAATCATCGTCGTCTTATATCATGGATAATTCATGTCTAGTCTTGCCAGGCTGTCAATATTTGAGAGCATAATAACACTTAATATAAATAAAAATCATCAGGGAGTAAGTAATGGTATCTGTCAAAGGAAATCCACGGTGCTCTCGGGGAAGTCCAAATATGGTCTTATACGTCATCGCAGGGCGTAGCGTAGTTAGACGACAGTATTTCCCGTAATTCAAAGGGGGCGTGAACAATCCATACTATTGCTTTTACGAGTTTAAATTCCACATCCATTACCGATTCTTCAGCATAAACTATCCGAACCAAACGCACCGGACGTTTTAATATATTCATTCGAGAATTTTGCGGTTATTTGGAGGACCTCTTGGAAAATATTAATCGTTCCCCCCTGGAAGTATTGCTGGTTTGGACTCTACCGAGGACCCGGGTTTACCCCTGTTTTGAATTAGGAAAGTTGAATTAGATCAAAAGTCAGATCAAGGATCCTCCTGTACCGACAACAAGGACATAACACTCATCCGAGAGACAAATTAAAACACTAAGATGTATCGAAACTTTGGAAACCAAGGCAGAGGTAACTCGTCTTTCGCCAATAGTGACACCGGGTCGCCACACACTGGCTCAAGTTCTGTATCTCTGGGAGCTGCTAGCACCTCAACCACACAACAGGAGCAGGTACGTTTTCACTCTTGTCTATTATGATCAAAACAGCAGTCCAATAAGACATTATATCATGTACTGTACGATGTTAACATTACCCAATGTATATAATGTGTATATAACACATTGAGTTAACAAAACGTGTTAACGTGTATAGGCTTTAGATTAATTCAAAAGTCTATAAATATAGGTCACACATTTCAAGTAAACCTTTACACTATATAATAATGAACAATAATATTTGTAAATGACTGGGTTTGCAGCCTAATTTAACTACTTTGTTATTTGCTGGCAGAAATTCACCATGGCGGGAAGCAGCCAATTTGTACCCAGTCTCAACGCTATCACCACCAACCAAGACCTCCAGTGGTTGGTCCAGCCATCCTTTGGGTCTCCGCCAGGCACCTCGCAGTCTCCAAGACCCTCTTACCAAGCTCACTCAGGGATACGACCAATGGGTCATAGACCTTCCCAAACAAACTTTTACAGACCAGGGGTCATCCGAGCTGCTTCCCACTCTACAGGGTCCACCAGGCGCAGAAATGATGAACACGTAAGACCTTTGTAATAGCTTTTTAACAACAGTTAGTGAAACCTTTGAGTTGTTTGAAGGAAAAAACTGTTCCAAGGCATTGTGGAAGTGACATGAGTTAAAGAGTATTGGTTCTGCAATATATAACTCTTATAAGTTATAACTATATAACATGTGTCTGGTCAAATATATAGGAAAATACCCAATTGTTATAGGGCGTGTTTTTCCAAAATGGAAATCTGAATGAGTCTTTAAGAGTTGAGGAAATGGCCAAATCCTGGATCTGTCATTCATGTGCAATATCTCATTGTAGTCTCAGACAGGGGCACTACTAATCTCCTAAGAACGCCATAGAAAGGAAACCAGGAGTCCAAGGTTAATTTATCACAAATAGTTTGGAAATAGAGGAACTACAGTCTCAGTTAGAGGACACACATTTATGTTCTTTCAAAGTTCTTGATAAGTATCAAGTAAATACTAATAGTGCCAGTTTTCCTGCTACTTTATCATCATCATGAAGTCAGTATGGAGTAATTGAGAAGATAACCTCCTGGCAATGTTAAATAAGTTGCTGAATATGTGTGTGCATGTATAAGCATGTTTAGTTCAAATGAAACAAGTGTGGGAAGGACTTAGAGTTCCCTATCTGGTTGATTTGCATTTCCTTTATACCCACATTACACATATGGCGTCATTACTTGAAGCTGTCATTGTGGAACTTGCTTAATTCTTGGAGTTGTAATTCCATGGCACAGGAAGTAGGCTATCATGTGACTCATCAGGGTTAGGCGCATTTTGGTGTGACTCACACCTGAGTCATTGCTGGGGTCTGAGTATGAGTCATATATCTTCATAGGCGGGAAATAGTTGATGAACGGCACAATTACAATTGAGCAATGGGCAGCAGGAATGTGCCCTAGGGTCAAGGCACAAAAGCTGTTTCCTTTATCCTTCTTTTTTTTCAATACTGCGATGATGACTTGCAGACACAAGGTGGTAGTATTTCAATTGTATAATTTGCCCTATCTGATTCATGTATCGTGTCAAGTATTTTCATGTCAATGCTTTGAAATAAGTAGTAGCTTTTGGAGCCTAGACATCATATTGACCTCACCGACATGGGGCTGTGTCATCTCCCTCAAGCCTGCCTTTTGAATTTCAATAACTATATTTAGCCCAGAAAATTGTTATACATCAGTTTTGTTTGCAATTTTTTTGCTTTTGCTAATGTTATTGTAATTATTGTCATGACAGTTATCACCAGAAGAGATGGAGAGGCGCACGATCCGGAGAGAACGGAACAAACTGGCTGCTGCAAAGTGTCGTAACCGCCGCCGGGAGTTGACTGACACACTACAAAACGTGAGCAATTAATGTCACAAAGGATGATTTTGTGTATTGAAGTCCCAGACTTTTTAGTTGTATTTCAGAATTGGGATATTACTGAAGTAAATGTTATCTTAATTTCCCATCCAGGAGACTGATGAGTTGGAAGGGGAGAAGTCCCGTCTTCAGAAGGAAATCGCTGAACTACAGAAGAAGAAGGAAAAGCTAGAGCTGGTCCTGGAAGCCCACCGTCCCATCTGTAAGATCGAAGACTCAAGCTCCGACTCAGATTCCCACCCACCTCTGTCAATGTTGCGTGGAATCAAAATGGAACCAGATTCAGAGCAGCCCGGGCCTTCTTCAAAACCTCAGTCCGCAAAGAAGCTGGCCAAGCCCAAACCAAAGATAACTATCCCACCCAAGCCCGTGACCACACTGGCTTCTGTGATCAGTGCTCCCGAATCTGAATCCCTCCACACTCCCATCCTCATGTCCACTCCATCTTTCACTCCTTTCACAGCCAATTTAGTCTTCACCTATCCCTCCGCCCCTCTAGACACCATTGCCTCCATTACATCCCATGCCACTTCCTCCTCTTCCTCCCACCATGGTAATGCCCAACAATCTCTCAATCTTGCCGCCCAACACTGTGGCATAGCTCATCGTCGTAGCAGCAGCAGCGGTGACCAATCCGATCACTCCCTACATTCCCCGACCATCCTCTCTCTTTGATTGACAACTCTGGTCTCATGGCTGAGAAAACATTTGTTTACAGTATCACCTGGAGAATAGACTACAACAGCAGTAACACATAAGAAATGTATCTAAATGATTACTTTGATGTCAATTATGTTGCTTATTTAGATACTCCAAACCTACATAAAAAAATTTTTTTTACCGTTTGGGCATTACCTAGATATACTATGCATATTACTGGGATAATTGGGTTATAGTTACATTTGTTTTGAGTATACCCATAGAGCATGTTTAAAAATGTACTGAAATTTATTTAAAGAGATTTATTTTTAAAGAAGCATTAATATTTTAATTAACATTTTCCTGTACTGTATTTCTTACATTAAGGAAGTGTTAGCTATTTATACAACCTATTTTTTTTTTATAATATGATAACATTTAAAATAATTAAAAAGTAATGATTGACTACTTAGGCTGGACCTAGCAGTTCAAACGCAGTTTTAAAATTCCAATAATATATTTATTTTGGAGAGCATAATATATTTTTTGATATAACTGTGTTATTCAGACTAATTGAACGGTTTTGGTGTGAAATGCCTTATTCTTGACCTTTTTCAAAGCTGCTATCTTTAAAAGTTGGTGAAAGGGTTCGAGAATTGATAGTGTGCAATTCCAAGGGTCCTAATGCTCATTGTGTAAACTCAAAGTAGCGGATGAGTGACACTTTGTTCAATTTTGGGCAAAAGCACCAATACCTATGCAAACTTCTTTGCTGTCCAACAAATAAAAACAAGCATCATGCAAGTGTGTCTCTCTGGTTAAGTGGTTGGGACGTATCGATAAGTCCAATTGAATAAAACTTTTCTTGAAAATGAAGCATGTTTCTTCAAAGAAAACTGTTTTTCTTCAAAAAACACAGAAGTAAAGATCAGAACACAATCAAGAGTCACACCCATTGTTTTTAAAGCTCTTCAATTCACTAAGAGCATAACCCAGCAATAACAGCCAACAATAAAGCAAACCTCTTTCAATCCATGTGCATTGTCTATAATAGAAAGGTAAGGTGTGTAGGGATAAACTGCAAGATAATACTGATAAGGAAAAGCATGGTAATAGAGTATCTCTAATGTCACAGAGTTAACACAAAACTTTGATTCATATTAACCCTAACTATTGCAAACTTAAAGACATGTGTTTGATTCCAATGTGAGGTCTACTAATTGAAATAACAACAATGTAACTACAGAATAAAGTACAGGTGACTTAAAACAACTTTCCTGTCTATTTATGTGTATAAATAACTGTAAAATTGTAGACTTTCCAGTTTGATATAAAGTTTCCAGTTTTCATACAAAAGTGTTAAACGTTAAGCATTAGCACTTCATGTTTCTAAGAGAGGTCCAGTGTTATCACTGATGCAAATCCAAGACCTAAACTGTCATGAAGACTTTTTTTCCAAGCTTCACATTATGAACAACCTTCAAGTAAACTCAAAGGGCCTGAAAAACCAGGGTCGCCTATTGGCCCTTATTAACTGTGATAATCCCCATGCATGGCACTCCGATCCTTTCCTGAGGAATAGAATGCATAAACGGTCACACATAGCTATAGGCGTGTAACAAAAAGAAAACATATTCAAAAGTGGTATTTTTGACACAATGTATCTATCTCAGTGCCTGTGGACTTCAGTAGACTTTATGGCTCAAATCGGATTTGATTGCATCTTTAGATATCCATCATATCTTTGTCCAGTGCAATAATAAACGGCCAACACCAGTGTAGGCTAGTCCAGTGCATGAAGTAACATCATATGCAAACCTTTTTTTGTGTGGCAATTTCTTAAATAATAATCTAAAACTGAATAGCGAAACTTCCCCACTACTGACATAATAAGTAATGCTAAATTAATGAATCAAGTCAAGTAATTTCAAAGGAATCCAGCAAAACAAAATTACAAAGAAAAATCTGAGAATCATTGTCAGGTGAAGGAACTAATGCAATTACTATTTTTTCTTCTTTTTTAAAATCTGATTCTTATTGAATTCACTGACAAAGCCTCCCGTGCAGTGTATTGTCTTCAACGGGAGAAACCCTCTCAACCAAATGATGTCCTCCTGTCATCAGGTGAGCACACCAGGTGAAGTTGGTCTGGACTCCCAACGCTGCCTGTGCTTGAGCTCCCGTCCCCCAGGTCCCGGGCCACCATGCAGGGGAGGTTGAGCTCAGTCGACCCACCGGGGCTCGAGTCACTTCGACTGACACATTCCTCCTCCAGGACCAAACACAGCTCCTTAAGATCCAAATTCTCCTTGACCAGTCCGTCCTGCATTCGCTCCAGGTCTGCAAGTTTCTTCAAGTATCCGCCAAGGTCTTCCCGCATCACTTTGGCCGCATGGTGCCCGAACAGCTGCCATTCTCTCGCCAGCTTTTTAACTTTAAGGCGATCGTCGTCAAGAAAACAGCAAAGGTCTCGCAACTCTGTGTTTTCTTCTTGTAGACGCTGATTGATGACTTTCAGCTCCCTGATTTCCAGGAGGTGTCCCTGCAGCTGTTTATTTACTTCTTTGATCAGACGACCACGCTGAATGAGAGCAGACATCTTCTCGGACTCCTCTTTACGCAGTCGGCTCAGTAGTTCTTCCTTGGAGCAAGCCATTAACTCGTCGTCGGACATCTTTGATAATTCTCTGTTAAAGACCTCGCTGTCGCTACCCATCTTTGTTTATCCAACTAGGCCGACAATACCTGAGATATGGATGCAGTTTGCTAACTGCAAACAATATAGCCCCTATCGATGTTTACAAATATTCCGGACAGTCAAATTTGGACATTAAATCGTCAGAATTGCCTGTTTGGAAATTGCAGTCCATGTATGAAAATGTGAATCTGGTATAATAAAAAACGGCGTAGATAGGCACGACAGACGCTTCTGTTTTTGGTTAGTGTATTCCTCCAGAACTAGGTTAGGCACCTAGTGGCTTTTCCCGGTTAACGTGGTCTTGAATGAAAACAGCGAAATCTGAAAAAAGCCAAGGGATCTCACTCGACATCCTCCTATTGGACCGTATTGAAGAGGCCTTATGGGACGCAGAAATGTCATATAGTTGTCTACGAGTCCCTCGATCCCAACTACGGTGATTCTATCCTGTAATCAATACGATTTTAACTAGGTACACGCGAAAAAAAACACGATAAATCATCGTTTTACGTCGCATTCGAGGCGGTGAGCCATTAAAACGACGCGCTGTGACAGCGTGCTGATGGGGTGGCTTGGTTTAAATGAACTCCTTTACCATGGATTGCATCGATTGGACAAAATCTTGTTGCTTTTCAGGACCAACAATGCGAACGAAGATCTTGAATATTGTCCGATACGGTCAATATATATTTCGCACCATGCTCCGCTCATCCTCTTGTGCTGGGCGATAACAATGTCCGCTTCCTCCACTTTCACTGCTGACGACTAGTGTAAAACAGGCCTACCATAAACATTCGTCCACCCGCGGTTGGCACTGCTTCTCCCAGGTAGCCCAAACCCGAGATGTGCATGTATAGCCTACTAAGCAGGATCTTGTCGAATGGTCATAAGAAAAACGCCGTTAGGTCCACTTAATATGAAATTGCAGCTCCGCCGCTGCAATCTGGAAATGTGAGGATGCCTGCGTAAATACAGTATGCCCCTGTGCTGTGAAATCTAGGGTCGTGCGCCCCCACATGGACCAGCAAAAAATAAGCATAGGCCAAAAATCTACCACACATAAATAGGCGCGCTTTATTGGGCACTTTGCTGGTTAACTGATCACGAACACAGCCTCAAAACAATATAAGACTTGTGACACATAGTTTGTTTCACACACACACACACACACACACACACACACACACACACACACACACACACACACACACAC
>OMLJ01099482.1:0-10033 GCA_900302595.1 Gadiculus argenteus
AACGGCAGCGGGGACGCACCTGCCAATGGCACAGTGAGTGGACGACAGGGTTGCCAGATTTGCAGCCAGGGTTGCCAGATTGGGCGGGGAATTTGGCCCCAATCTGGCAACTCGGGTGGGGGTACAGTGAGTTTGGAGGCCAGGGTTGCCAGATTGGGCGGCGAATTTGGCCCCAATCTGGCAACTCTGGTGGGGGTACAGCGAGTTTGGAGGCCAGGGTTGCCAGATTGGAAATCTGGCAACCCTGGTGGGGGTACAGTGAGTTTAGAGGCACAGGGTTGCCAGATTGGGGCAGGTTTCCCGGCCAATCTGGCAACCCTGGTGGAGGCACAGTGAGTTTGGAGGCACAGGGTTGCCGGATTGGGTGGGAAACCTGCCCAATCTGGCAACCCTGGCCCGGCTCCTTAACGGCTCCTCATGGCCTTTTGTCTTAGCGCCACCATCGTGCAGGTGTCGCTGGCCCCGCCCCCGTCCAGCGCCTTCCCGCGGCGCTTTGTTTGGCTCGTGCAGCAGATGCTCCTCTAAGCTTCTGGACCGGCGACTTTTGTTCGACGACTTTTATCCTGTCAAAAGATTCTTAGAGCATTCCCGTGGCCAAGAAACCCAAAACAAAGGACTTGTATTTTTTTTTTTTTTTTTTGCATGATGCGTTTTTGACAAAACGACCGTAAAGGCATCCACCAATCAGGATGATGCGTTTTCGCTTAATTGCTTAATTGCGTTTTTGCTGGATTTGATTGCCAATCAAATCCTTGGTTCACAAGCAACTGCTGCTCTCGTACATTCACAACCCAGACCTGCTGGTCTACCCTTCAGTCATACTTTTATTCTCACAAAAAAATGAGTGACGTTTTTCAGTGTGTGGATACAATTGTTGGAAGATGTTTTTTATTATCCGTGATGCTGATGCTGAATATTCCTCCTTTCCTTCAGAACGGTGCTGATCACAGTGAAAAAGCTGCCACGGAGGTAGCCGAGGAAAAGCATGAAAATGGCAACGGTACGTTATAGGAAATCATAATCTCCATTATTTTGGTCAATATTGAAATCTCGACTATCCAAACGTTTATTATTGAGAAAATATGATGCATTTCTTCAGTTGAACTGAGAACTTAAAAAAATAGACGTTTGGTGTTTAGGCCTAATAGTACAACGAAAAATGCTAAAATAATTGTTTCAACTCAATAATTTTAGTTTGGAGATTGTTTGACCCAAAAATTGAAATTATTACGATTTAAAATTAAATTAATTGCACAGCCCTAGTGTGTTATTAAAAAACAACAACCAGAGAAACGGACTCGGGACCCTCCACTCGTTTTGTGCTCTTTTTTCCCATTTGCGATCATTTCCAGTTGTGTCTGCGCGGGGCGGCCTCGGTAATAACCTCTGCAGGGCTGTAACTCACAAAGCCCCCGTCTGTCTGAACAGGGAAGGCAGAGGAGGCCCCCCCTGCTGAGAAGGCCGAGGCCCAGCCTGTGAAGCGTGCCGCCGAGGAGGAGGAGGAAGAGGAGAAGGAGGAGGAGGTGGGTGGTGGTGGTGCTCAGACGTGCTCGCACAAGCTGTGTTTAAATTCCACAGCTAAAAAACAATGCAGCAGCGCTTCGACTCGTGGCCCTCTCTTTTTGTCTCTGACTAATAATCCTCCTGGTGGTCGTTTTCAGGAAAAGGTGGAGACCAAAAAGCAGAAGACGGACGAGAACGGAGACTCAAAAGCAGAGGCGACAGTAGAAGCCTAACGCCGTGTGTGTGTGTGTGTGTGCCTGCAGGGCCCTGGTCGGCATCGTTTAAGTAGAGTGTGTGCTTTCTGTTTCCTGCGAGACGTTATCGTTTGTTCCCACGGTATCCATGTTTGCACTGGAGGTTTTCAGCTCGGTGGCCCCTAAGTCCTTTCTTTTTTTTTTATGAGATGTTATTTATTGGTCTAAAAAAAAAATTGAATGTTTTTTTTTTTTACTTGTAAAAAATTGGGCCATGCCGTATGATAAGTTTAGTTTTATAAATCAGTATGTTTTTTCGAAGCACATTCTCTACTCTTAGTGCAGACCAGCTAATTCATTAACGGGCAAGCCGCTCTCTCGTCATGGCTCATGTTGACTCAGATTCACTATAAGACCAAAGATAAGTTTTAAGCAGGGGCTAATGGGACAGTTGGCGTTAAGGCTTCTTTTTGTGTTGAGCTGCTAGTAGTTAATCCTTTGCCTGGCTGCCCTGTTGACAACAACAGACGCGCAAATAAATTAAGGGATCTTTCTGTTATGCCTCATAAGATTACTTGACCCTATTTTGTAGAGGCAGGCTTTTTGCAATGTTCAATTAACCCCTCTTAAATCTTAACACTTTGGTCGTTTGTTCTGTATGCATTCCACGCCAAGTTTATACCATATCATCTACAATTACTGTTTCTGGTTTTTCTATTGGTTTACGTTCCGCTGAGTAACTTGTGTCAAATACTGCCTTTATCAGAATGACATTCGGTTACTTCAGCCACTGCTTTGTATATTCTGATTACAAAAAAATAAATTGTCTTTTTACTTATGTGCTGGAACATTTTTCGTTTTTTTTGGATCACAATCAGTCAATTTTTTTATTAAATATAAAAAAATATTTAATGTTTTTGGTCTTAAATGGCCGACGGAACAGGCAGACTGTCTGTCTCCTAGCTCCCCCTCCTGGATGGATCTGGGTATGACGGTTTATCATTGACTTTCAAATAAAACGTGAAGGGTGAAATGTGGAATAACAGACGAGCTCTCGATGGCAAAATGACATTTCTTTAGTTTGATCTCACCCCTGAAAGCCATTTCACAAACTTGACGAGTAAGCAGTAATCGGCAATCAAAGTACACAATGTAAAATACTTCATATGCTTTAATAAGCAAGCAGAAACACTATTAGTTTCCATAGAAACGTGGTATGTGGGCCATGTGCCCCGAACGGTCCTGCAGGTCACGGTTCTGCAGAGGTCTCAGTCTGGGATGGCTGGCGCGGGGCTAGGTAGGTGCTCAACGTAAGAGGACTTAACGTGAAAACAAGAAACATGTTTCAGTTACACACTTGAATTAAGCCACTGTGCAGATATGGAATTACAGTGTTGAAGCAATGAGGTGCAGGCTTATTCCATTTGACGAGCGGTTTCCCTCTCGATGTCGCGACCAGCACCCAGAGAAAGATGAGGACTATCAGGTAGTAGTAGTGTCCGACGCTTCTTGTGAAGAAGCCTCATTTGTAGCGTAGACAAGCCTATAACCTACAGCATGCACTTATGGTCAGGTTAAGCACTTGCTGCTGACGACAACGTGACCCCACACGCGGCCCCAAAAGTCGTCCCTCGTCTTCGTGTTGTCCGACATCCGGGGGTTAACGACAGTTCACGTGACTCTTCTGTGAACTTCAGTTCCCCCGTCAACAAATCACTTTTGCGGTTCCTCTGTTTGGTTTCCAACTGAACGCTGATTCACACCCCAGTTTCAACTTCACTTCCTGATAATGACAAGAATCACTGTCATTACAACGCCACAGGCGGCCGCAGACAGGGCAGCTCACAGTGCGGCCCATGGCTATCATCAGTGAGGGCCCCAGAGAGACTAGTCACCAGCACTGCACACGAGTCTATCATCATGGCTTGAGTCCGTTAATTATATATAAATGACATCAGAGCCCTGCTGAGGACTCGAATAAGAGTACACCAGCAAAAATGTGTGTACGTAAGAATGTAAAAAAAAAAGACTTAAGTCTGGAGTTCTATGCGCCTGTGTTTGCGACGTAATGCCAAAGTTCTCAAACGCAACGTGTGTATAAGTGTTGTCATTTTCCATGGCGTGCTCTGGGCTTCAAATACTGGTTTGAATTCAGTAGCGAATTCTATCACTAAATTATGTGAATGCGATATGCTAATATGTGCTCAGAGAAGCAGGCAGTTAGACATTCTCTTGGCCATGTGACCAATTATACTGGCCTAGAGAAAGCATAATTTAGCTCATGCAGACATTTGGCAAATAATAATAGAAGGAAAGAGAGAGAGAGGCCTTTGTTAAATGCGGTAGTCACTTCTATCCTAAACAGAAACAAGTAAGGGAAGATGAAAGGTTTAGCAGTTAGAAATCAGACAACAATCACGCAAGAATTATATAGGCAGAACACACACAAACGCACACACACATAGACGCACACATGCACACGCACATACACACACACACAAAACACGTCCTAATTCACACATTCTGCAGTCAGTGAAACGTTACGGAGAAAGAAATGCGAGGGCACACACACTGTATGAAGGACACCAGTCATGTATAGAAATACAGAATTGGCCAATGTATGTCTGTCTGTCTGTCTGTCTGTCTAGCTCTGAGAGGAGCAGCCCTATTAAGTGATCAATATGAATAATAGTGCTATACAGTGTGTGGCAGCGTGTGAAGACTATAAGTGCTGTGTCAAACGATACGTTAAGCGTCAAAAGTGTGGAAAAATAACGTGTGTGGCGTGCACCGATGTCTATATGTGCACCAACAGAGGCTGGGTCTCGCTTTCGGGCGGCTCACCCTCGGGTGGGGGCAGATGATACACCACGAAGAGCGAGGAATAGAGACACCCCACGAATGACATCAGGCTTGAAAAGTACATCACCCCCTGGGCCCCGCCCACCAGCGTGGTCAGGGGTCCCATCGCCACCGAGACCAGGATTTGAGCCAGGAAATACTGGCAGCTGAGCAGAGAAATGTCCACCCCCTTCCCTCTCCTGGTGCCATCCTCAGACGAGCCACAGAACTACAGACACAACGACAGAGGAGAAGTTAGACAACGGAGGTAGACACTGTAGTAGCAGTTGAGTAGGTACACTGGTACACGCAATGTTACCACGACCAACTAAGAAGCAGGTAGGTGCGTATAAGGGTTAGGGTTAGTCTCTCCTTTATAGGACGAAAAAATATATATTTTTCGACCGGATCAGATTTTTCGATCAGATCGCTCGCAGAATATATACATTTTTGACCAATCAGATCGCTCTAAAAATATAGATTTTTCAACCAATCAGATCGCTCGCAGAATATATATATTTTTTGACCAATCAGATCACTCTAAAAATATAGATTTTTTGACCAATCAGATCATTCGCAGAATATATTTTTTTTTTTGACCAATCAGACCGCTCTAAAAATATAGATTTTTTGACCAATCAGATCACTCGCAAAATCTATTTTTTTTAACCAATCAGATCATTATTTTTTTTGTCCACGATAGTGATTAAAGCCTTGTTATATTGAACACTGTTAATAGGTCGATGTTGAAGGCCTTTAAATACACATCCAAGAGCGGGGTTGGATAATAAGCACAATTAAAAGTATGATCGGTTTTCATTAAATATACAATACAAAGTTCAAAATCATCGACAGCAAGGTACAGGTGAAGTAAACGGTGTGTGTGTGTCGTTAACCCACCTGGGGACTCTGGTAGTATTCACACAGCAGAGAGTAAGGCAGTGTGCACAGAGAGGAGAACAGCACCCCGTAGGTGACACACAGAGAGAGGATCACATAGAGGTTGGTGGACAGCGTGGCCAGCCCCGTGCCAAGACCGAACGCCAGGTAGGCAAAGAAATACAGAGATCGCAGAGAGAAGCGTTCCTCCAGCTTCTCCAGTATGGCTGGAAAACAAGTCAAGGGAAAACGCTGGTTAGCTTAGCTTTAAAGGTACACTGTGTCGTGTTCTATTCCCATCTAGTGATTGAATTTTATTTTGCGTTCAAGCGAAGCCCGCTCTCTAGCGCCTCGCCGTTTTGAAACTACGGCAGGCGGTATGTGTCAAGATTCAAGAAGCTACGACAACAACATGTCCCGTATGCCACGTGGTGCTTTTTGTCCCTCTGGGCAGTCCATAGACTGAAGAACATGGCTGCCTCCGTAGAGCTTACCCGTCCTATGTAGAAGTGATTTTGCGCTCAGGAGAAGTGAGATTGTTGGCAGAGATCATTTTACACCAATGAGGACTTATTGATGAATGAAGACGTTGATTTGAGGTCATAAACTACTTAAAACATTACACAGTGTCTCGTTAACGACAGGAAGCCAAAAAGCCAGAAGCCAAAAGCCAATAAAAACAAAACGTGGTACGACAAGTTGTTAATTAACGTATTGTCTTTATGCAGTACTTATGCTTCAGTATATATCAACCACTCCATCCATAATGACTCTGACCTAGTTAGTGTGTTGTGCAAAAGTCTTACCTGAGTAGAAGGCCGCACTAAAAGCATAGATGCACATCCCCCAGCAGCCCATGCTGACGCCCGCGTTGTAACGCTGGTAGGCCTCGGAGTCATGAGGGGCTTTGGGGTCCCCCTCGAACACCACCTCCCCCATGAAGTCAGTGTAGAAGAGCAGCATGCCTTCGAAGGACAGCCAGCCTGAAACAGACACAGGCACCGTCCAAGTACAAACAATACAGGGAGCTTTGAAGGTCTTTCAAAATGTATTTGCGATTTATGGCGCGTTTCCACCGCAGGGTGCGGGTCGGTTCAGTCCGCAAAGGTGCGGTACGGGTCGCGTTTCCACCGCCAAAAAGTGGCCGTGACCCCGGACTGAGCCGTACTCGTCTCGCAGTACTCCTCCGTTGGGGGACTGAGACCCCTGAAAGGGTACCGGCAATTTCCAGAGCTACTCACACAGTCTGTTGATTGGTCGACAGAATCTGCACTTCCGTGCGACAGGGGGATAATAACAAACACACACAGTAGCCGCGGGGTGTTTCTGGACAACGGCGAAAGCTTTGCTTATTGGAGAAAATGTTGCGCAAAAGTTTGCCGTCCTTCTTGGACGTCCTACAGTTGTTGCTCTTTGTTTATTGGTCGCGTTCTTCTTTTTCCTCTGATCTATCAGCGGGCTACACTGTGTCGGGCTGCTATGAGATCACGATGCTAACGTAGCCGACGCGGCTATCGCCGTCCGGTTTAAACGCCGCCCACCATAAAGGTACTGTCGGCTTAAACCCCGCCCACCATAAGAGTACTGTCGGCTTAAACCCCGCCCACCATAAGGGTACTGTTGGCAGTGGAAACGCGAGCCGTAACCGACCTGAGCGATACCGCTCCCTCCCTACCCGCACCGAACCGACCCGCACCCCGCGGTGGAAATGCGCCAATATATTTAAAATGTGAACTGAAAGCGTCCTTCTTACCCAGAAAATGATTGGTGCATAAGCTCCGCAGAGAGGGGGGCATCCTGTAGATGGCCACACACAACAGCTTAATGGACATCTGGGATTGGGCTTGTGCATTCTCACCCAGGTCGCTCTCATAGCGCACTCCGTTTAGCAATATGTTTGCTACCTTCATCCGCCAGAAAAAAAGAACAAAAGTCAATGTTGTGCACCCATAAAAAACACGTATGTCTACAAGTATGAATCCATAACGATACAGCTGTTTCTATAGCCGCGAACCGACCAGGACTTTTTCAGTCCCAGGTTTTTTTTTTGGGGCTACGCCCACGCATTAGCTCCTCCTTGTCGTGGCGTACGCACCACAGGGAAGTCCGAGAGGCTTACCGACGGAGCGTCGACGAGCTACGAGCGGCTCAGAAAAGTACCACCTCTGCTGGAGAATTTTCTGAGCCCCTGTAAGAGCCCCTGTAAGAGTCCTGAGGGGCGGATCCTGGGTGCATCCTCTCTCCAAACCGCACCCACAAAACCTCATAGCGGGAAAAGTATACCTGGTCGGTACGCGGCTAAAAATGCAATTTCAACAAAACAAAGAAAACAAAAAACTAGCAAACCTGCTGGCTGAACGTCACCGTCCTCCGGCGGCCGTTCTCCACGCCCACCACCTCCGTCTCCGTCAGGTCGCTCATCAGCGCCAGGCTCTGGGGACGCTTCAGGATGCCGGCAGTCGAGCCTCGATGCGATCCGGCCGCACCCTGAGGTGCCCCTGCCGCGTCCTCTCCCGCCTGAGGAGGTCCCGCTGCCTGCTGGGTCAGAAGGGCGGCCGGGTTGGCCTCCACGGTGGCGGGGGGTTTGGACCCCCCTCCGGCGTTCGACTCCGGCTGGCCCCCCGCGGAGGCCACCTGAGGAGCCAAAGGCCGGGCCGCCGTTGCTGCTGCGTCGCCGTCCGCCGGTTGCGGGCTCTGCTGGCCCACGTAACAGTCTATGAGCACGCTGTCGATGTAGGAGGTCCCCAGGGACGAGGCGAATTCGTTGATGCCCGTGAGCGAGCCGTCCCGGCTGATGAAGCTGCCGTATTTGGGGGTGAGCGGGCTCATGGGGGAGATGGGGCTGGCCAGGCCTTCGCAGAGGCGCGCGCTGGCGCTGCAGGACTGGCCCAGGGGCTCGCGGTGGCGGGTGAAGTTCTCCGTGTACTGGTACCCGTACAGCCCCCCCTCATCGTCGTCCTCCTCCTCCTCCAGCCCGGGCATCGCCCCGGGGGCGACCGGCGGCGAGGGGGGAAGCGGGAGACTGGGGCTCTTCAGGTGGCTTTTAGCCGAGGCCACCTGGTTCTTCGGCAGCGGCCGCTCTGGAATACTGTTCAGGGTCATCGCCGTGGCGACAACCAAGGTGACACTGGTGAAAAGGTACACCACCCGAAGCTGCCCACCCATAGATCTTCCGAACTCTGTGTTGTCCCAGTTGATGCCCCCCACCACGTAGCCGAACCCGCCTCCCAGTCCTGTAGGGCGAGCGTGAAGGATTAAACGGCGATTAGGACAAATCTCGAATCGTGACATATTTACAAATGAAGGCTATCTGTCTGTAAGCCTGTGTTGCGTGTTGCAGGCTTTGTAAGAGCTCAAGGGGTCCGTCATAGGGTTCATTGTTGAAATGTTCAGATCGTAAGCAGGTTAAGTTCACGTAAGTATCTACACAGAAAATGTTCCAGCTTTAGAGGTTAGTTACAAGGGTTTGATTTGGATGTAACTAACAGCCAAAACATAAACAACTAGTGATTTGAAGTACAAGGTTTAAAGTGTTATCTCCCAGGATATTTTGTGGAATAGCCTACCCAGACGTATAAGAGAAGCAGGGTCCGTGGATGCTTTTAAATCCATGTTAAAGTCGTTTTTATTCTCAGAGCACTATGGAATGTAACCTGCTGTCCTCCTTCACTATTGAAGTCAATTCTTGCTGTAACTTGTTGTTTTCCTCTCACTGTTTCAGTCCACTCTGTTATGTCCGTATCACTCTGCTTTATCAATGTATTGATGTTATTATCCACAAGTGTTCTGAGACCGTTTCCACAGTGAGACTGCACTTTAAAATAATACGTTGATTGAATTGATTTATTGGGTTTGGCCGCTGGTGAAGTGCTCAACGCAGAACTGGCAGGCTGGCCCTCACCCTATTCATTTTGGGATTGTGTGCAGAACCCTGAAACGATCGATGGTGCTTTGGATACCCTCTGCGTCAGCTGTCTACGTTCTGCTAACAGACTCGTCCTTATCTCCGCCCGGTGACAGATCCTATGCAGGCTGATAAACAGCCTCTACCCTAGGGGAAAAGAGCCCATTAAGAAGATTCTAGACACACAGATGGCCTTTAAACAGATGGAGAAGATTTCTAATTTTCTACAAGCCACGGAGGCCTATGGGGTCATCACTACCGACATCTTTCAGACCGTGGATCTGTGGGAAGGTGAGGCAAAGGGTTTCTAGTAGGGTCACGATCAGGCCAGTATGGAAGACGCAGACCCTGCTTATTAAAGGGACATTCCACCCATTTTCACATTAATCTGTATTGAAAGTCGGTCATATTTGTAGTCTTTATGTAACAACCATTTCTATTTTGGTTCCTTCTTGTCCAAGAAAAGTGTGTGCTTGTAGTCTGACCAGAGCCTGAACTCTAACACTTCCTTCTTTAATGATGTCAACATCGTCACATGACATCATTTAAAGAAGGAAGTGTTAGAGGTAAATACAGATATCTCCCATCTCTGGGGAAAATGAGGGAATGATGCACCACCATTCAACAATAGGACTGGGTTTCTAGTGATACAAAGCTTAATGGAGCGTCCCTTTAAAGGCTATAGCGTATCATATCTTTAGTTTCAGCCTGT
>OMLJ01099497.1:1930-14339 GCA_900302595.1 Gadiculus argenteus
TACGCTTAACCCTAACCCATCAGGCTGCCAGTACCCTAACCCTAACCCATCAGGCTGCCAGTACCCTAACCCTAACCCATCAGGCTGCCAGTATCCTAACCAGTATCCTAACCAGTATCCTAACCAGTACCTATCCTAACCAGTATCCTAACCAGTATCCTAACCCTAACCCATCAGGCTGCCAGTATCCTAACCCATCAGGCTGCCAGTATCCTAACCAGTATCCTAACCAGTATCCTAACCAGTATCCTAACCAGTACCTATCCTAACCAGTATCCTAATCAAGACTCAGAATTTATAGACTCAGAGTTGAATCTTGATCTGAACATTGAGTCTTGGTTACCCTTGGTTACCATAGAAAGCCAAATACAATGTGTTGTCTGATCCTGGCAACAGACGGTTCCTCGTCTATCCTGCCAGTGTACAATCCCATCAGTTATTTTTTATGTTATGTTGTGATTATTATTTATTTTTTATGTTGTGAGGACGCATCTGATCTTCTCTGCGACCAGCCTCCGTTGTTTGAGAGAAGAATGGATGGAATTACTTTTTTGGAGGCACTTAATAATTGGCAGTGAGATTAGATTACCTTGGGAAGTGTTCCAGACACGACCAGTGGGGAGGAGACTTCGGGGAAGACCCAGGACTAGGTGGAGATTATATCTCCACACTGGCCTGGGAACGCCTTGGGATCCCCCCGTCAGAGCGGGTCAATGGGGCTCGGGAAAGGGAAGACTGGGACCCCCTGCTGGAGCTGCTGCCCCCGCGACCCCACCCTGGATAAAAGGATGAAGATGAGGATGAGGAGGATTAGATTACCTGTAGGGTAGGAACAATCAAATGAAAAAAACAATGCTTTCAAAAAAAAGATTAATCACTGGACTGCAAAGGTAAAACGTTACGAAGACTGTTAACAGGACATGATAGAACTGACAGTATGCCTGTTCTATATAGAGCTGTTCTATATAGAGCTGTTCTATATAGAGCCATCATGTCCCATCATGTCCCTCGATTCTTACACTATCTGTGGAAATGTACATAACATCAATTACCATTTCCTAGACTCAGGCCATGAGTTTTTCAGCATCTGATATTCCTGAAACTGAATATCTTCAGAACGAAAGTGGATATTAGCCGCTGTGCAGCTGTGTTGACATTTAAATATTAATTATATAATATATTGAACCGATTCAAAGAGCAATTTGGGGTTTCAATGTGTCAGACAGTAGTAAGGTTTCCCCAACTTTACAAGGATTTACAAATGATCTTGCTAACCTTTCAGCATGACACCTGAGATGAATGGCTGGGAGAAGGATCCACTCACTCTCACTTTATCTCACTTCTGTCTGATATCTCTCCATGACTCCAGCTCATGTTTACCTTTTGCTCATTTCCTGTCCAGTCCCCCCTCCTTTATGTTCACATTCCTTTTGTCATCATCCATCTACAGTCTGCTGTGGCTCCATCCATACCTTTAACTGGTCTCTCTACCTCCAGCCTCTCTCTCTTTAACTGGTCTCTCTACCTCCAGCCTCTCTCTCTTTAACTGGTCTCTCTACCTCCAGCCTCTCTCTCTCTCTTTAACTGGTCTCTCTACCTCCAGCCTCTCTCTCTCTCTCTCTCTTTAACTGGTCTCTCTACCTCCAGCCTCTCTCTCTTTAACTGGTCTCTCTACCTCCAGCCTCTCTCTCTCTTTAACTGGTCTCTCTACCTCCAGCCTCTCTCTCTCTCTCTTTAACTGGTCTCTCTACCTCCAGCCTCTCTCTCTAACTGGTCTCTCTACCTCCAGCCTCTCTCTCTTTAACTGGTCTCCTGGGTTTTAACAGGTTTCAGGACAATGGGGGGCGATAGCACTCCCTTGAACATCTCTATTTCATTCATATGCTAAGTGGTTGCATACTAAGGAAATAAACATTCCTTGCTTAGAATTTTTTTTGATAAAAATAAAGAACAATGTGTTTAATACCTCTCTCTGAGAATAGAGGTAATAAATAACCTTGTATTATTACAGACACAATGGTCCAAATAAAATAACATAACAAGTAAAAAGAATAGAAAAAGCAAAAAGAAACTTATACAAACTGTGCATATTAAAAAATATACAGGCTTTTGCGCTAACAGAGTTTCAGCTTAGAAGTAAAGCGATAGCAGCTTTTCAGAGGGCTGACTAGAGCTTCTATTAGATAATAGAACCATAAAACCACCAGCTGATGGTTTAGAGGTTCACAGGTTGACCTATGGACTCAGTGGACTAGTGCTGTGCCATCTAGTCTACCAAGCAGCGACCTCATTGCATCATTGGAGGCTACTTTAAACCTCTGCATTCTCCTTTCCTTAAAGTTAGACCAGTGGTGGTAATCTGTTGATTCCACTTGATAAGACCCAAACAAGATAAGATATCTGAGCTCCTCTTGGTGTCTTCTGCCCTGCTTACTCTCTCAGCGCATTGTCTGCAGTGTCTGGTTGTTCTGGAAGTCATTTTTCTGCTGTGGATATTCTATTCTATCAAGAGTTTCTCTTTTGAAAAAGTGAATAAAAAGCGACATTAGTAGCTTGACTTGCGCAGGCTTTGTAAGCAGGTTGTACTGATCGGGAGGAGAGTAAAGGCACATTATTGCATTATTATTACATGAGTCATTAAGGATTAACATCTGCACGTGCCTCAACGCCGCTGGAGATGTACACCTGACCAGCGGTCAACCTTAGTCCTGGTTGCAGCACACACAGGCTGCTGTAGGCCTAGTCCAGCCCAGAGCCTGGCCTGGAAACTAAAACAGAGTGACAGAGTTCTGCCTTGACTCCTGGTCATTACTGAGATGTTCAGCAGAAGAAAAGTCATTAGTGAGAGTGGATGAGGCTCTCAGAAGGGGACTTTAATGTGTGCTTCTAAAGCGGTGTGTTGATTTGGAACTTGGTATTCGTTTTTACGGGCACTTCTTTTAGTTTACGACAGCCTTGTTTTATGCCATTCCACACTTACAGTTCCCCGCCTCAGAAACATGTGTGATTTGTGAAACTATATATGTAAATATAATACAGATTCAATCATAGATTGATCCTAATTACTGTTTAGTCAAAATGACAATACTTGCATATTCATGCCTATCCATTGCAGATGCTGGACTAACTTGTTTGTACCGCAAAGTGTTTTCTTGGCAGGTCTGTTTTGGCAGGCCTTTGCTGAGCCTATGAAACCCCAATACATTAAACCAGGCGTAAAGTACGGCTAGAGGATTAATAGGGTGTGGCTTCAGTCGTACCATGAGCATCCCATGTCAGGCTCATCGAAGAAGAAAAGGTTTTTAAGGGCGTTCAATTAATATTGCTGGTTAGTAAATCCTAACTTTATGGTCCTTGAATTATACTGCAGTTTCATCATGAAATTTATAAAGCAAATATAATAAAGACCTGGGCAGTCATGGTCCATTCCTATTCCCCAGAGTACAAATGTTGTAGGCTACAAGCACGTATAATGAGAGAAACTGAAACCTGTTTCAGCCCTTAAACTCTAACAGGGAAATAGATCAAGAAACCGCAGAATCAACTTTCATTTAGTTTTATAGTTTTATTTAGAACTTTAAGAAAATTTAAGAAAAATAAAGATAGAAAAGCCGAGCTGGTCTGCAGAACCTCCCAGTGGTTCTACTGCTTTGTGACTCCTCCCCTCAGCGGTTCTATCGCTCTGTGACTCCTCCCCTCAGCGGTTCTACCGCTCTGTGACTCCTCCCCTCAGCAGTTCTATCGCTCTGTGACTCCTCCCCTCAGCAGTTCTATCGCTCTGTGACTCCTCCCCTCAGCGGTTCTACCGCTCTGTGACTCCTCCCCTCAGCGGTTCTACCGCTCTGTGACTCCTCCCCTCAGCGGTTCTACCGCTCTGTGACTCCTCCCCTCAGCTGCCCATACTTGGCGTCAGCATCAACCAACCCCGTTGGTTTAGATCTGTTCGTGGTCTTCAAGCACAACTTGGTTTGTTACGTATTGGTGGCAACACCCAGTCCCCTCATCCTTAACCTTCCTCCCTTACCACCTAGTCCCCTCATCCTTAACCTTCCTCCCTTACCACCTAGTCCCCTCATCCTTAACCTTCCTCCCTTATCCAGTCCCCTCATCCTTAACCTTCCTCCCTTATCACCTAGTCCCCTAATCCTTAACCTTCCTCCCTTATCACCCAGTCCCCTCATCCTTAACCTCGCCTTACTTATCCGTCCCTTTCACAACATTTCTAACCATTAGGTTTTCTCAACTGCATCAGAATCATATTGTATAAGGAATGAGTTGATACTGGTGGCACAGAACATCAGATGACCTTTTGAAGATCTCTTTAGGAACTGTTTTTCACGGTCATCTAAGAGATACAGCATAAAGCAAGACGATGATTATAATTCTTCTAAGGGGAGGATGGTAGGTCAAAACACCAATATGGCTTGCTTCCTATCCTAATGTTGTCCATAAATATAACATTTAAATGTCCATTGTGTGAATTAAATTGAAACCTTGCCAAGTGGGTGGAAATGTACATTTGTGAGGCGCTACACTTGGAATACTCCCTCGACCGTGTTGCCAGGTAGGTGAAACTAATTTTCACCTACCTGGTGAAAATTAGTGTAGCAATAACATCAATTGTTGGTTGTTATTGCTACACAACTAACATTGACGTAGAAGTTTTTTCTGTTTAATTCATGATTTCATTAAATTATTGTATGAAATTATTGTAGCCCTACATCTGACTTCACCTGGTTTTCAAAGAAATCTCTGAATATATCTATATCTATATATCTATCTATATATCTATATATCTATATATCTATATAGATAATAAAGTGGTACCTATAGTCATGAACTGCAAGAAGAACCAGACTGCTGTAACATCTCCCAGCGCTCATTTGAATCCACGCTCCTCAAGCTGACAGGTGCAGTAGTGCAAAATACGTCCTTCAGATTCACCAACATGCCATCCATCAACCTATAACCAGTTGGCATGAATAATCTATTGACAAGTGATTTGTGATTCTGTCTCCACATAACATTGCACACTACATTACTCTTCATTTTAACCACATCAAGCCAGCGAGACAGGGCATTTTGCCTTGTTATTACAGTATGCTACACAAGATGTCTGCACCTACACCCCTGTTCAGCTGTGAAAAATGAGAAACACGGCCGCTTTCTTGGATCATGACGACGTATTCCTCACGACGCGGCTCCAGAGCTCCTAACTGGTCGGAGGCTGATTTGGTCGGTTGTCCACTGGCACCTTATTAACGAGCTAAACCACTCGGCAAGGCACACTAGAATTAACTCAGCAAACGCATAACACGCATAATGCATCAACCTCCCTTATTACGCACCCCTCCGCATTATGGGCAGTGAGGACAGTACAACACACAGACGCAGTATCACCAAGACGTTCACAGAGGCTGACCAGCGCAGCCATGCATGGGTTAACCTCAGCCTAACCCTAACCCTAACCCTAACCCTAACCCTAACCTCCAGCCTAACCCTAACCCTAACCCTAATGCATGGGTTAACCTCAGCCTAACCCTAACCCCAGCCGAGACTGAGGGACAAAAGGAATAACACAAAACGGCTTAACCTCCACTCCACAACATACAAGCAATTAAAACATGTTGGGACATTTGGGCGATGTCTAAATAGTATCATACTATCATAGTATCATACTTGGACATAGCAGATAGGAAGTGAGACGTAAAGGGGAAAACGGCTCAGGCGGCAGTGGCTCAGGTGATAGAGTCCTCACCCAGCAACCGAAAGGTTGGTGGTTCGAGTCCAGCTCCTCCTGGGGAACAAATCTGTCGTAGTGTCCTTGAGCAAGACACCTAACTCTAATTGCTCCCGTTGAGCAGGTTGGAGCCCTGCGTGGTTGCCTCTGCCAACGGTGTATGAATGTGTGTGTGAATGGGTGAATATGAGGCATAAACTGTAAAGCGCTTTGGATAAAAGCGCTATATAAATGCAGTCCATTTACCATTTACCAAAACATTTAGAGGATATTTGTGTGGGGAGTTTTCTTCAAGTATGATGAGTTGTTTACTTATTTCCCAGATCAATGGAATGACAGTTGTGGCATTTATCCAAGTCATCCATCTGTGTTCAAGAGGGCCATGGAAGGGAATATCTCCCCTTGTATTGTGTTCGGAGACCTCAGACATTGATAATCTCCATACTGTGTACAAAAATAGGCATAGAAGTCTAAATAATAGTATGAATCGATTGTAAGTCTTAAGTCTCCAAAGGTCCTTCAATAGAAGGAATATTAATAATACATAATACATGCTTGATAATAACAGCATTTTATGTATTATACATGTATCTTAATTCTTAAAAGCAAAGTAATGAACAATGTACTATAACGGTCTACTAAACTATAACAAAAAGATTTCAAATAATATTATCATGAATAAAAATCAACTATTTGGAGCTGGTCCCTTATTTTGACATATGCAATGGCAGCATGTATTCCCCTTTTCAACCGTTTAACTGTTAGTGTTAATCCATCAACACTATATTGTGGTTTAATGGTGAATGGTTCATTGTAAACATCCCTTGTTTAAACTAACTTAACTTGGTGTTTTCAGATGGTTGTTGTGCTCTGCTGAGCCGCGCTCTGACGACACAACAAGGTTCCACATGTTACAGATAGATTAAATTGCATTTTGTTTTTGATTTGTGAAAAAAACTATATCAGAAAATGGGTATACCGGTAATTCAATTATAAATGTCCTATTATATGGTTAGCATGCAATTTGTGTTAAATTAGTTAAATTCAAAAGTTGCTTGGATTCCTAATAGATTAAATCATGGGCATGATCACAGACTAGCAGCTGAGTGGAACTGTTGAAAGACAGTTAATAGTTAGATATATGCAATACATATTATATATGCTATAGAATAAGACTCACATTTACCCAAGTCGCACCATTCCAGGGGAATTTTTGTCAACTCTTTCAGCTGTATAATATGAAATATGTTTGTCAGAGGAAAATCAAATCAGTTAGCTTATATTGTCAATAAAGAATTGATAGAGAAGGGAAATTTGACTTGTGCGAGTGGAAGATAGACAAGACATTTAGTTAACATTAATCACTTTAATGTTATTAAAAAAACGTTTTTTTTAAATAATACCAATAATAAATGCTTACTAGCCTGAAGTTGACTATTAAATAGCTATGAGTTCATATTATAAATTGTTACCAAGTTTGTTAGTAACAGGAATGCTTCAATAAGGTAATGTTGTCAGATGTGCCATTGCCAAGCAAACAACATTGCAAAGCAAACTAGCTTTGCCCAACAGCATTCTAGCTTTATCACCAGTAAAATATCTGCAGAATAAATTGCTATTCTCTTCTCTAAAAACATTACATTCTAGGCCTAGTTTATCTTTGTTATCATAATGCTACTAAATGGAAAATGTTACACAGTTCTGTGACCGCAAGCAAGCAGAAGTATGATGTGACATGTAGTTTGAGTGTGTTAAAGATACGATATGTAACAAAGAGATTAAGGACTAACTCCCAATACTGTGCCAACAATGCTTCAGCCAGTAGCTTCTCTTTCCAAACTTCTGTTCCGGGTCGATCCTTTGTTTTAATTTGTCCTATGTGTTATGATTCAATATTCTCAGTACCCAGAGCAGCCCCCCCCCCTTTGTTTCACCCTGCTTTTCATCAGTGTTGTCTAAAATGTTAACCTTTGTGCTTGGTGTAACAGGATCTGTTCTCTCACACTGTGTCTCTGGATGTGTTCATGGGCCTGGGGAGGCTCCAGAAGCCAAGAGTTCCAACTGATCAGACACGGCTAGAACCAATAGATTACCATCTGGTTAACAAAGGGTTTAGGTTGGTAATAGATTACCATCTGGTTAACAAAGGGTTTAGGTTGGTAATAGATTACCATCTGGTTAACAAAGGGTTTAGGTTGGTAATAGATTACCATCTGGTTAACAAACGGTTTAGGTTGGTAATAGATTACCATCTGGTTAACAAAGGGTTTAGGTTGGTAATAGATTACCATCTGGTTAACAAACGGTTTAGGTTGGTAATAGATAAGCATCTGGTTAACAAAGGGTTTAGGTTGGTAATAGATTACCATCTGGTTAACAAAGGGTTTAGGGTTATTGAAGGAGACAGCAGCATACGAAGTCGTTCTAACTCCATCAGGGGGTCTTCAGCCTGCGTTCCTCCTGGAGGGACGCAGGCTGAGTTCCCGTCTGGGGGACTTCTTCTTGTGGATATATATAAAACTTTAACAGAATAAGCAATGTTTCATTGTTAGTATTACACTTCTGTAGGAACTAAATTATTCAACCTACAGCATTACAATTTTCCTCTCCAAATTCCCATCTATGTGGCATATGTTAATTGAAAGAGACAGATAAGAAAAGTGCAATTTAATACAACTGTCTTCTCATGATGTATGAGTCCTGATATTTCTTGGCACAAAGAACTTCTTACCCACTGGAGGTCGTTCATTATAGTGGGAGCACATGTGTGGATCTGCCCCCCTTTCACTTTACACTCAAGAGCACACTGATTCAAATTTCAGATTATAAACAAACTATTGCAGGCAAACCCAACCCAAACGGAAGCTAACATTTCAGATGAAAGGCTAACCTTGAGGACATCAGAAAAGTGCATCTTAAAATGACCAGTAGTGGAGGAGGGAGAGCCAAAGAAGTGAGACCAGACAGTAGCAACTTATACCAAAATATAGTTTCAATGAATACAGTTTAGAAAGTGAGAGAAATCGTGGGAGAAATCCTTACATGTTGCATTTATCAAAGACATGCAGAGTTAATCTGCGTGTGTTTGAGTGAAATAGGTTAAATAAAAGAGTGTGTGTTCTCCACTGAGAGTTTGATAAGAGACTTTTCCAAAGTACTTGGGCATCTGGCATAGAGGTTGATGGATTCTGCGGATTCTGAAGGGCAGTTGACAAAAACCTTGCCATCACAGAGTTGTACTGGAAATAAGATTAGAAAAACAACTGTTGGGTTATTGAGGTCTGAATTGTGAGCTTTGGCTTCAGCTTATACGTAGTAATAACCCAGAGTAGTTCCAGCTGTCTCTACCCACCACAAAGGTTTGATAAATGGGGAAGTGTCTGCAAAACTCACTTTTTAATAGACCTTCCAATACCAGACATTCTATTATTGGAGTGTATTGGCTAAATGATATACAGAACACCAAAACATGCTGCTAGGTTAGCAGCATCCAGAAGCTGAAATAAACAGGAGCACTCAGTCAGGTCTGATTCTCCCTGGTCCACCAGTATGCTAACTCATGCTAACTCATGCTAACTCATACTAACTCATGCTAACTCATGCTAACTCATGTTGGATGGAGCCAGTGGTGAGCGGCTGGTTCCCCTAAAGCGTGAGAGCAGAGTGAGAGCAGAGTGAGAGCAGAGTGAGAGCAGAGTGAGAGCAGAGTGAGAGAGGACAGAGGAGACGAGGAATTACAGAGAGGAGAGGAGACGAGGAATCACAGAGAGGAGACGAGGAATCACAGAGAGGAGAGGAGACGAGGAATCACAGAGAGGAGACGAGGAATCACAGAGAGGAGAGGTCCTGAGGACAGAGGAGACGAGGAATCACAGAGAGGAGAGGAGGGACAGAGGAGATGAGGAATCACAGAGAGGAGAGGTCCTGAGGACAGAGGAGACGAGGAATCACAGAGAGGAGAGGAGACGAGGGACAGAGGAGACGAGGAATCACAGAGAGGAGAGGTCCTGAGGACAGAGGAGACGAGGTGTTGGGATGCCCGATGTGGCACAAAGTGAGAGAGCCTTTCTATCACATTCTAGAAACAAGATGGAGCCATGGGGGGGTAACAGGTCTCTACAGGGTATATCAAATATAGTTATTATATTATAGTGTTTCAGTCAACTTTTTAATTAGCCCAAAGCAATATAGAAATGATGGATGAATGGTGATGAGGCAGGAAAGGAAATATAATAAAGAATGAAAGAAGAAAGAAAAGATTAAGAAGAAAACCATAAAAACCTTAAGACCAATTCATTAGAAATACTCTTAATACAATTATTACATATACTGTACTTAGTTTTCTTGCACTGAGACTGTGACTTACAAATTAGAACAATTAAGGTCTAGTGCTGCATGTGGTTAAAAAAGTCAAACTACTAGCACTAAGAATCAGCAAAACAAGCTCATCTTTTCTTGAGTTGAGTGGTGGTGCAAAATATCTAGATAATGCTTTTCTTTTCCTTGGGCAAAGGTGTCCAAAACACTTTGAAGCTTTTGTGTTAACTGCACTCACATCAATCCTTTACTTTATTCTAACTGTCTTGTTGCATAGTTGCTCCAACAACAATGAACTGACCCAGGAGGGAAATCCAATTAGAAAAGTTGATGAGAATGGGACCTTTTTTAATGTTTCACTGGATTCATTCATGGTTGCTGCAAGCCTTTATTCTTTTATTTTGATGTTAAATTAAATTGTATTTTGCTGACTTACAAATATATATTTCAAAAGTCATGATGGCAAACACACAACTCCAAGATCACACACACACACACACACACACACACACACACACACACACACACACACACACACACACACACACACACACACACACACACACACACACACCCCTCCAGAAATGCACAAACACACACACACACACACACATATGTACACATTTATACATGTGCATGTATGTTCTAACGAATATCTTTTTTTTCTACTTGTAGAGGCTACAAAATATGTTGATAGCTGCTAATGTCAACAACACTCTTTCATGAGTTCACTTCCAGGTTCACTGTGAGTGAGTGTGTGTGTTTGTTTATATAGCATATACCGCATCAGTATGTGCTTAAGATTTCTAAAGGCTTGATGACAGATAGGAAGGCAGACAAATGGAGAATATACTACAAAAGGCCCTGCACTTCCACGTACCTTTAGTGATCACAGGTGAAACATTAAGGTTACCAGAAAGGAGGAGGAGGAATAATGAAGGTAGAGGTATCTCTCCAGTCAGGAAAATTAATGCGAGGAGTAATCAACATAAAAGAGAACCACTTTCTAGAACTGGAATGAGATCTGGTATTTGGCGAGTAGAAAGACAAAAACTGATTACACAGAATGTATGCCGGAGGTTTGTGACCCGGTTCGAGAGGAACACCATTACAAACTAGAACATGCATGTTGTGCAGTGAGTCCTGTAGTGCAAAGTGAGGTTGAGAATAAGTTTTAGTAAAGCCACATAGTTTAAGACGTAAAGAAATGTTAAATGGCTTAAATCAAGTGAAGGGATTTGAACAGAGACTTAATAGAGTAAACAATGTGAACATGTACACCATTTATTGCATTTATATGAACACCACAAATTGTAAAATGGTTGGAAACAATTAGTTAAGAGTTAAACCAATAGCTAATATGATAAAGTTTGAATGCATTTGAAATTAAATAAAGAATAGCTGTTCTGATAGTTGTGTTCTAATAGCTGTGTGTGCGTGAAGCAGAGACTCCTCAGTCTTCACTTTCATGTAACAATTTGTTTGTGTAGATAGCATAACGTTAAAAAGATTGTTTTCAGCATTTAGCTTCTACTGGAATTACAACAGTATGTAGGAAGCACCAAGCCTCTAGCCATATAAACACTGGATATATAGAAACCATATTTCCAATCATTTGATCATTTTAGCGCCAGCGTAACAAGAAAAAACGTCAGTTTAAGCTTGAGATTGTGTCTCTAGGTTGGGAAGAGGTGTTGCTGTGCTGCCTCTACAACAGAGACAACGATCAACATGAGTGGTTCTAACTGAGAGATGGTGAAATCCACTGATCATCATCAGTCACATAACGCATTAAACAAAGACGTTGAATGGTGGATCTACGAGAAAGATGCAGAGAAACTGTCCTTACCAGGCTTTTGTTGGGAAAAAAAAGTGGTCAGCAAAATAAAGAATATGCTGGCATTTTGAACTTGTAAATAGTTACTGTATACACTGTACACTCTAATAGAGGCCCGGGTCTTTATTTGACTCCATTCTTTATCAGAAGGAGGTCAATATTGGAGACAGGCCTCTGTTTCTATTGGAGGAAAACGGACGACCAGTAGAATGAATAAAAACAGATTTAGTGTCTACTGAGAGTCCAGAGGAGGTGCTAGCTCTAGCTTGTAGCTCTACCGTAGCTCTAGCTTGGATTGGTCAGCAGACAGCGCCCCCCTGTGGTGCTGCCACGTTACTATCACAAGCAGAATGTTGAGGCCTGCCCACAAGATCAATCTAACCGCCTCATATATTTCATCATTTTGTTATTTTGTATTTCTAAAATAACACAATTATTTATAATATTGTGCATTCCATATTCCTTCAGGAGTGCAGGTCTCTTGCATATTGGTTGGTAACGTTATAGTGATATTT
>OMLJ01099528.1:0-23888 GCA_900302595.1 Gadiculus argenteus
GTTGATCAGCAGAGAAATAGTCCGCCAAAGACCTTGTCGCTTAGCAACCAAGGACGCTGGGGTGGATAAGTTACACGGGGGTTGATACTGTGGCAACCCGTGTCCGGAACCTCTGGCCAGACGGCACTTGCGTCGGGATGTCGGAGACGCAACGCAAGTCACCGCCAGGGTTGCCAGATTGGGCCATTTTCCCGCCCAATCTGGCCCAATCTGGCAACCCTAACTGCAGCGCGCTCGATCGAGCGATCATATATGTTGACTACTAACCATGAAAATAGTGTTGGAAATTAACTTCCAAAGCTTTTCAGATCTTATTTGGTGTTTTATTAGTCCTTAATGTGCTTAATGTAGAAAGTAAAGGTACGAAGTCAAACCGGGGAAAGTAATTCCGGAAATGATGTTTTTAGAGGACCAATCACAGCCTTTGCGTCTGCGTAGCCCCTCGACGCAGTGACGGACAGTTAAAAAATATGACGTGCAGCCGGAGACGACGCAGAGGCTCTCCGACAGGCTCTCCGGCTACGGAGAGGGCTATCCGTAGCCTACGTACAGCACTTTACGCAGGAGTACTGCTACGCTGCGTGCCCACTGCATCCGTCCGTCAACGGACATCAGGAGGCGTGTCTGACGGAGGGGGGAAACGTCTTCAGTGGAATTGGACCCACATAACGCGCATAATCTGATTGGCTGACTGATCCGTCGCAGCCTGAAAAGTTGAAATTTTCTCAACTTCTGAACGCAAGCGACCGAGCCGTCAGAACAGACGGACCCACAATGCATTTCGGCACGCACCGTTATAAGGCCATGGATTGTTCTCCTAGGGGATCGAGGAAACAGCACGTGGAGGCGAGGGACTACCTGGGACTCGATTCGGACGGGTTTACGAGTGGATTTAGCGGAACCTCTCAGTGGTTGCTGGTGATAAAAATTGTTCGTGGGGGGCAGTAATGGTATGGGGGTCTCCAATCTTTTAATTTGATAGATTTGATTTCCTGTCCTTTTTTCCTGTATTCTGGTGCATTTTGGGGAGGGCCACTACCTAAAAATTCATTCAGAATCATAGCCTACATCCTGACCTGCAGGGACAAGCTTACACACGCTGCATATACAGACCTACTTTATGGCCATTCCACTCGCCATTGCTATATTCTGGTATTGAGGTAAATCATGATCACTGTCCTATAGCGGTCTCCTAATGCAGTTAGAAATGTGGGACAGTTGCTTATTTTTGTTTATATGCTACAGACCGAAAGTCTAAATTAATATGTAACTTACTTGCTCCTTTTAAGTATAAAATTTCTTGGGGAGTCCAATTCCTCCACTGAAATAGGTGGAAAGTGCTTTTACAACTCTGCCATTATCATCTCTCCTCTGCATTGAGTCGTGTTGCATGAATGCTGCTGAGGGAGGAGCCTATTTGATTGATTTGCTGAATTGTCCAATCATGTGGTGATAAAAAAATATGAAAAAAAATGCCATTGGTCTGGGTGCACACAATCGCGACCTGAAGTCAAATTTTCAAGTGCCAATAAAAAGCCGTCTGCTTGATAGACGGCAAAAAGTTTGTGAGCTCACACAGACTTCATGGTTACCGGCGCCCCTGACTTGGAGGCGGGCTTTATCTGGAATGACGAATAACAAGCCTAGCCCAAATAATTGACGTTCACGCATTTAAAGACGCATTGAAATGGTTGCTGGCAGTGGTAAGTGCAGTATATCACACAATTAAACGAGGTTAAACGCTATGTATTTTTGTTGCTTTATTTTCGTATTTGTAATGGTTTATTCATCATAGTTGGCAACTTGGCAGATATAGTAGAGTGAATATTTCACGGAGGGGCCGCGCCCCAGCGCCCTCTATTGACCGGCCGCCACTGGACCCTCTCAAAGCCGACGATCAGCCGTGTCGACAGTGTTCCGGATTCTTCGTGGCTCCCGAAGCCATCAGTATGATTTATCGGGCTGGATTTACTGGACCCAGGTCGGATTTAACACCTGGAAGCACTTCGACGTCGGCGCAGTAATACGTAGGTTCACATAGAGACAGAGATGAGTGTTGATATTACTGCGCCAACGTTAAAGTGCTTCCAGGGGCCTCATGTACAAATCTTTGCGTGGATTTCTTACTAAAACTTTGCGGAAGCAAAAATCCCAATCCGGATGTATCATTTAAGCACGCTTTTACCGAGTTTCCGCCCCCGTCTCCGCCCTCATGTAATATGCAAATGAGTATTAATCTGCATGGTCGTCCTGACAACCGAGCTGTTTGTCAGGAGGACGAATGAATGGGTTGACCCAGGCCACCTTGCCACGATATTCCTAAGGCGCATTAGGGCATCACAGATTATTTGCACGTTTAAAAAATTAAAATGTTTCCTATTTACGTAGGCATTCCCCTTCAGATGGCGCCGTTATAGCAATGTGTGTGCAGTCGATCGCTCAGATTACATTGGGAAAACCAGCTATCGCTGCAAATTGGGCACACACGCACACACACACACACACCGTATATACCTGGCTGAGATACGGTTGATCCCGTTTAAAACAGCCGGAATGGCACGGCTCATATTTCTTACTGATCAGTCATTCCCTCTGTAATGATCCTGTTATAGTTAGTCATTATTCCCTGTGTAAGGATCCTGTTATAGTTAGTTAGTTATTATTCCCTCTGTAATTATCCTGTTAAACCAGCGTAGTCAGGAGTTGTATGGAACTTATGCGTGACTCCTCGCCGTCTCCCTCTCCAACCCCGGCCCAGCTCCGAACAGAGTTCAGAGGATAGAGGAATCTGAATCGGCTGATAAGCCAGTAATCATCATAAGACAAAAAGATAAGATAGTCACGGAACACCCGTTCCCTTCGAATGCGACCATTCGCAATATCTTCTAACAACGCCAACATGTCAACCTAAAAAATATTGCACTAATTAATGTATGCATGATGGTTGTTCCCATACGGGTGTCAATAATATGTAGGCTACATATTTCGATATCCACTGACTGGTTCATTGATGGATTTATTTGAAGTAAGGGTGCATTCACAGTGCCACCGTCAGGGTGCATTCACACTGCCATCGTCAGCTCCGTCAAGTCGACGGATCCCATTGACTTTGCATGGGGCGAATCTCGAAATGCATTGTGGGTCCGTCCGTCACGCCGGCTCCGTGGCCTGCGACAAAAGTTGAACTTCTATTGCAGCGACAGATCTGTCGGCCAATCAGATCGCGGTTATGCAAATACACTACTGAGACGGATATGGACTCTATCCAATGAAATGGTCTTCATAATAATAATACAACCCCACGTGGAACATATAGCCGGTGTCAGGTCAGTGGAGCGGTAGCCTACAAGAGACCGCAAAGTCACAGACAGGCCAATATTTAGACTCCACTTTTGAGTTCCCTCGCAATACTTTAGCGTTCCCTCACAATAATCACAAGTGCTGTGAATTTTTGATTGAAAGCATCACGCATCACCAACATCATCAACACAAGTGTTTCTGAATATAAGAATTGATATGACATTATATTAAATAATATAGTGTAGTATAGTTCTTCTATTAGCAAGAGTTGTGTTTGGGGGAGTGGTATCGGGGCAGTCTATCATGCAGGCGTCCGGGGTTCGATTCTCTCAATGAACATGAAACATATAGATATTGTTGCATTATCATTACGCCGTTTTAATGTTAAGTTCATCTATCTAGATTGTTTTAATAAATTAAATGTAGGCAAGAGAAAATAAATAAATAAAACAATGTACTAAATTAAACCGTAGTAGGCTACAACATTCTTTATAAGAAGCACAACCACCAAAACTCCCACAGAAGAGCTCCCGGGTTCGCCGTCTCCGCGCCGCGTTCTGCGGCCAACCAGGCTGCTCTCTCTCTCTCTCTCTCTCTCTCTCTCGGGGTTTTAAATCATTAATTTACCCTTGGAAAAAAACAAGACTTTCAAACAATGTATAAGGTAGATGGTCTTTATTGAAATTCAGTTTCAAACTCAAAGTGAGTTATGAAGTTATGCAGTTGTGAATAAAAATTGATGGTTGTGTTTTATAAAAACATCTCAGTGAGAGTTCTTGTGAAGGAGAAAGGAAGATCGAGCTCCAGCCTTCTATCACTGACTTTCATGTACACTTTGGTCTCATCAGAAGCCTGTTGCAACAGGTTGGAAACGCTGCTTTGGAATAGAGTCGCCACATTGATCATCATTTCCATCAAGTACTCAAGGGTACTGTTAAAACTATCCATGTCTATAAGGGCCATGCGGTCAGATACCTCCTTCATGACAGTAACAAGATAACGATAGAGGTTATTCGGGATGTAAAGCACAGCATCTAAATAATCAGACTTGATGGAATCAACCATCTCCTGAGATTTGGTGATGACCACCTGTGTGGTGTCCCTGATCATCTCGAGCACCTTATCGAGGCTCTCCATATTTTTGACAAAGTCCACAACCATATCTGAGGCGCTCTTGAAATAGGTCTGTACGATATTAATGACTTGGGCTCCAGTCATGGGATCAGCATTATCAAATCGGAATTCGACAGTGCTGATGGTCTCAGCTAGAGAGTTGAGGTAGCCCTCCATTGCCCTATTGATAATCTGCATGGCTCTCTCTAGCATGGCTCCAATGCTGCTGGTCAGCCTCTTGAGGACCTCAGGCAGTGTGGTCATTTCCTCAGAGTCAGGCAGTTTGAACCTGGTCTCTGTCAGCACCTTGACTGCAGCATCCAGGGACTCCTGGACAGTCTTCTGGTACAGAGCAATGACATTTCTAAAGAAGGTGGACAACTGGCTCATGTCCATGTCGTAGATCATGGTGAAGTCGTAGGTCTCTCCAACAAAGGTGGTTACTGCGGTCATCAGATTCTGGGCATACATTGTGATCTGATACTTTTCAGCAAACATAGTGAATGCAGAAGTGATTGAGGCAAGCCTATCCTTGAGTCCAGAGAGCATGTCTGTGGGCGCGTCCATATTGTATGCAACCTGCAGCGTTATCTCATCGTCACCCTTGGGAGAGGTTCTGATGACCAATACATCAACGTCATTTTCAGGGGCAGACTGTTGAAAGGGGGAAACAAAAGAAAAAAGAGTTATGCTTTATGTGGACGAGCCCATTCACAGTGCAGTCTTCAAATGAATTTATATAGTATTTTCTTTGTTTTATATATGTATCTATTGTAATACATTTCAATAGTTCATTGGTCAGTTCTGTATATCAACTCCCATCACATTTCTGTCCCTTTGTCCTGGTCCATTTTTTTTAATTTATTTAAAATTTAGGCAGAAGCACGACGGATTAACATACCACCAAAAACAATGTGTAAATTTGCTTCAATACTTACAGCGTAGCGACTATACAGTCTAGCACCCAGAGAGGGGAGCCTGGTGTTGACCTGAAGACCCAAGAATCCAGTGGAAGGAGTTGACACAGAGGCACTGATTCCATCTCTGCCAGCAGCATAGCGGAAATTAGCATCGGTGAAAGTAGAGCTGGTGATGTCCACATTCAGGGTTTGGCGAGAGATACTAATAAACACAAAGAAAACCAAATTATGAAATGTACATCTGTTATAATTGTCACAAATTGAAATAAGCTGTCTCTTGGAAGAGACCTTAACTTGAACACTGACCTCCCATCTACTTGGCGTTTTCTCCTGAAATAAATAACAAAGGGGTACATTAATCATTGAGTTGAATGAAATATGACACATACTACATACAACTGTGAAAATTACACAAACCTTAGGGCTTGGGTAATGACATGGTTGACATCCATGGTGACGTCAGTGTGGGTCAGGACCGCTCTATTAGTCATCATCAGAGCTTCATTTTCAAAGTTGGTAGTGGATGAAGCTATAGAGGAATAGTGAAATTATTACTTAAGAGGTATGAATAACATGTATGCATTATATAACTTATTGAGCAAAGGGTTTGTGAAAGTTGAGTAACTCACCATCCATGTCATATTCCAGGAAGACAATGGGAGAGGTAGCAGAAGACTTCAATGTAACTTTGAAGACAGGCGCCTCACCCTGGACCTCTGATTCCAGCATTGTAGTGATCACTGGTGTCACAAGCTTGGCTGAATAATACATTTTCTGCTTGGTGCCAGTTATGTCCATAGCAGTCTTCTCGAACAAGGTGAGATCACCCAGGTTGCTTGGTTGAGATAGGTTGATTTCAATATCAGCCAGGGATGAAATTGGTGTAAGATCCATGGTTGCTTGGGCAACATATTTTCCCTTGGTGTTAAAGGCAGGCATATTAACCTCATTGTTGCTAGTGAACTTCAGCACTGCAAGTACACGGCTCAAGGAGGCTTCAATTGATGCATTTTCATTCACATCCATGGCAATGACTTTGGTGGAGTCACTATTAAGTTTGTAGTCAGCAATCACTTTAGATGTGGAGCGCAGACCTTCTTCATTGAAGTACAGATTGGCATCATTGTCCAGTATTCCCAAAATGACATATTGCTCAAGTGCTCTGCCATCAATGTTAGCTTTGGTGGTTGATTCTATGGTGATCTGCTTAAAGGATCCTTCAAATTTCAGGCTGTGGTCTGCTTCTACATTTCCAGAAGCCTCAATTGTGGGCACATTAAAATCACCCTTCATCTGGAACGTAGACATGGCACTAACCTTACTGTCTGCATCTAGGTTTTGGGTCACTATTAGGTTGAGAATTGGGGTATTAATTCTTCCATTTGTGACAACAGACATTTTAGTTTCAAAGGTCTCAGTATTCATGCCAATGGAGCTGACATGGTTGACGGTAATGTGTTGATTCTCCAGAGACAGGGAGTTGGCCAACTTGATTCCTCTGACGATGGTCAGGCTTGTTGTGCCATCGAGCTTGGCCTTCAAGGACTCAAAAACAGAGTTGCTTGTTGCTCCAATGCGAATCACCATGTCATCACTAGTGTACAGACCACTAATAACATTCAAATTAACAATGGCAGACTTCACAGATAGCTCTGAAACAAGGTTGCCTGCAGATGGTATCCTGATCAGTTCAGTGAAAGAATAAATTGGCATGTCCTGGCTCTTTTCGTAAACAATCTTAGCATCGACATTGACATTCTGCTCAGTGGTAGTCAGGATGTCTTTCAATCCACTTTGCTCATACAAATTCAGAATTGTAATGGGTGGCATGTAAGCAAAGATTAAATCCAACTCAGGGATGGAGATGGGAGTATTCAAGAAGCCTAGGTCAATGACACTATCGATAGCAGCAGACATAGCAGCCTCCTTTTCATTATTGTTAACCGTGAAGTTGTACAAGACTTTGTACTGGTTGAAGCGGGCCAGAGCCATCGTGTTCATCTGCTGGCTGTCAGTGTTGAACATTGCAGAGTAATCATTCTGAAGTTCAATCTTAGCAATTAAAGCCTCAAAGAAGTTTACTTTAGCATTGCCCTTGTTCTGGAAGTCGAAAACAAACTCGGTGGGACGAATCAGGAAATTGATTGCGTTTGAAAAGACTCCATCGACTAAACCGTATAGCTCTGCATCATGGTTAGCCTTGAACTCCATTCTCAGGTCATTAAGGGTGCACTGTCCGGATGCCACAAAAAGACTATTCTTTACTGCAGGGCCCTCTGCCTCATTACGGATATTAAATTTGATGAGTTGAAGGAGAGAAGATTCAGCAGTCATTTGCTGTTTAATTTTTAACATTGCAGTGATGATGTCAGCGGAGAACGTCATCTTAACAAGCCTAGGTTCGATATTCATCAACATGATGGTCTTGTAGATGTTTTCCCCTCTGTTCTGGACTGTACCAATATTCTTTACTTTGATTGTGAAATCCTCCTGTTCAATAGTTCCCTGCTGGTTTACAACAATGTCACTTGTGAAGTCAATGCTTGGGATGTTCACCATGTGGTCATACTTTGTCTCCATTGAGACGGTAATGCCACTAGCCAGTGAAAGAGAAGCTTTGTTGATAAGATTGGCTGTGTATGGTGTAGTCATAACCTTCACTGTAGTCTGGGCCTGGGACTGGGCCTGAGCTGATCGGCCATAGAAGTTTGCAGATCCCTGATGTTCAACCTCGAAAGCAAGATGGGTAAACTTTAAAGACTCTGCCACAACAACACGGCTTCTCTTGGGGATTGCAATATTAGTTGTAAATTCAACAATGAAGTTGAGCATGTCCGATTTGGGAGATTTTCCCTCAGAGTTAAAAATGCCACTGAACCGAGGGTTCAAGGCGTTATCTGTAGAGTTTGCCAGCTCAGCAGTGGTCTTAATTGTGTAGATAGGAGTGTGGAATTTCATCTCTCCATAGACTTTGCCAAAGCATGGCATCATGAGCTCACTAGGGATGGTGGGCAGCTTGGTGTCAGGGATCTGGAGAGTCTTAACAAGCTTGTCTACATTCATCACTGGGATTTCAGGGAAGGAAAGCTCAGCAAAGTTGATTTGGGGAATGGTGAACTGAGGCATGGCAGGGAAGTAGCTCATGGAAATATCTCCAAAAACATCATCCAAACTGAGCATATTGAACTCAAAGTTGACAACATAATTAATTAGTTCAATGATCCTCTGCTTGATGTCCTCAAAGGAGATAGTGGTGGCTGGAATAGTGTACAGTCCCATGATAGTGAACTGAGGGATCTCAAGCAGTGTTGATGTTTTGATCTCATAAAGGTTATCCATGCTGATCTTCATTGAGGGAACAACAAGATCAGTACCTGGGAAGGTGAAGGATGGTACTTCCAACTCAGCTGTCTTCAGTCCAGCAATGACTCCTTCAATCATTTGTTTAACCTCACTGATAATCATTTGCTCACCAAAAACATTCTGTATGACCTCAACCATATTGGTCAAAACGTCAGTGAAGATGGTGACAACCTTAGTATAGTACTTGCTAACAAGTCGCAGGTAGGGAGTTAGCACAGCTTCAACATTAATTCCTTCGATTCCCTGTTTTAGGAATTCAGGTATTTCCTTCAGCTGATTAAGAACTGTTTTCACCATTTCTGAAAATTTGATTTTTCTTAGTTGTTCCAAGGAGCCTTGAATGGAAGATATGACGAAGTTAATGAAATCTACTGTGGCATCAAGTTTCTGAGAAAGCTCTAGTTCACTGATCATTCTATTCACCCCGGATGTGAAGAATGATTTCATTCTATTTGCACCCTCGACATAATCATCATACTCTGAAGTCAGCACATTTACAAAGAAATAACGAATAAATTCGTTGAGAGATCTAACATTGTACTTAATTATATCCATGATGTTGTTGTCTTTTAAGTATGAGGTGCCAACATCGACTAGACGCATGAAAGTTTGAGGAATCTTCATGCTCTTCAGATTTCCCATTACAGCTTGGAACATTTCCTCAATTTGTAATTTTTGGATAAACACTACAATCTGTTCCATGATAGCCATCATCTTTTGGTCAATCTCCATCTTGACCATAATATCTCTTATTTTAGCATGGAATGCATTTACTTTTTCAAGGATTTGTAATTCCTGGACAAAATCTCTAATGTCTCTTGTTATTTCAGAGAAAAACTCAGTTTGGAATAGAGCCATAAGATCCATAATCTGAGCTTCAAAATCCATGGAAGAAATGTAACTCTTGATGTTAGCAACACACTGGGACAAGTCAAAGGTTTCAAAGTACTGCTTCAAATCCCTCACAACCATTTCAAGAGTAGACTTGATTTCAAACTTGGCATCAATGTCTTGCAAGTAGGCCATGCTGCTGCCCTGCAGCTTTTCAAGATCAATCTGGGCAATGAATTCGATAAGGTTATCCATTAGTGCCACAACCACGGCCTTGATGTCAAAAATGTCATTCAATTCTACTAGCTTTTGTTGGATGCTCTGAATGAGAGTTTCAGAAAGGGTGCCTTTGACAATCAATTCTTTCACCATATCACAAAACGTTTGGATGGAAGAAGCTAGATCTGACAGCCTTCTCGTGACAAACTCTGTTACTTGTGTTAGATATGCTTCAAGGTCCTCCATTGAGATGGAATAATCTTTGGTAAAATCTGTAAAGTATTGCTTGAGGTAAATTGTTTTGTCTTCAATACTCAGTGTTTTAACAAAGTCACTGACACTCTGAGGAAGAGCCTCAAGCCTAGCAGCAATTTGCGCATCGTTGACATAGTTGCTGAACGCCTCTAGAAGGCTAACACAAACTACCCTGATATTCTCGAGGTAAGCAGCCACATCTATGTAAGGGATCTGAATCAGTTGACTGTTGGTATTCTTATCGTATTTAAGGAAGCCAGAGATGGTGAATTCCTGGTTCTCAGTGTTGTCCATGTTGAAAGTATTTGTGAAGACAGTGCTTGAAAGTTCTACTCCAATTCTATCTGCATTGTTGAACATATTAAAGTCTTCATTGTAGGCATGGTCATTTAGCTTGGACTTAAGTCTGAATTTAGCCTCCTGCACTAGTGGAGACAGAAGAGTATCTATCTTGTTGTCAATAGTGGTCTCCAAAGAAAATCCATTATCCATCTTTTGGTTCACTGATGCTCTGTATTCATGGGAGCTGACAAAGACCAGGGGCTGGGCCCTTAGGAGGTTTTTGAAATAGATCTGAGCACTTGGCATTCCATAAAGGGCAAGGTCCCCATCTGCATTGAAGACGGTATCAAGGTTGAAGTCAAAAGGTACAACACTAGCTCTCACGTTGTTGTCAAAGCGCATTGGCTGTGAGTTGAAGCTAGCATCATTTGAAAACCTGGCAGCAAGACCCACCACTTCAAGCTCAGTATTATGGCTCATCTGAGTTCCAAACAGTTTTCCACTTGTACTGCATTTAGCATTGGCAGCCAGGTCAGCATAATTGACCTCATATGTGTGCTTAATCTCTTGCTCACCATAAATGGCTTTCATGCTACCAGATAGGTCCATCTTGTACAACTCTGCCTTCAACTGAGCCTCACTAACAACATTTGCCCCAAGAACTTTTAGGTTGTTATTCATACTGGAGGAGGCAATGTATGGCTTTAAATCAATGGTGATGTCTTGAGTGTATAAAATATTCTCAGAGACAATGGTCTCAACATTTGAGTTGAAGTCAAAGCTAGAAGGAGTTACTGTGAGGGTGTTTGCATTATCAAACTTCATGTCACTCAGTGAAGCTTTGTTGTTAATGGACAGAGAAGCTCTGGAAGCATCAAGCCCTGCCATAAAGTTGTTCTCCAGCATCAGGGGGCTCTTGAGTGTGCTTTTTCCGCTTGTCTCCAAACCATCCTTGCTCATTTTCAGGGTAGCTGCATGAGTGGCCTCATTTTCTAAAAGCTTCACGTTGCCATCACTGCTAAAAACTAAACCATTGACATCTAGAGTTACGGTTTGCAGAGAGTAGATACGATTTTCAAATCTGTCCGCATTGGTTTCTACCCTGAAAAGGACTACACCGGCACCAACGGAGCCCTGAGCCTCGTTGCGGATCTTCATGCCAAGGGCAAAGGCATTGGTGTCAGATTTTAGGGTTAAGCTTTGCTCCTTGAAAGAGAGCTCAGCCACATGGGTCAAGGTGTCTTCAAAGACATTGGTGTTTGACATAACAGAAAGTTCTCCATTGTTTAAGGCTGCAGAGAAGACGTTTTGGGCCTGAACAAATGTTGAGTCAACTTTCAAAGAAGAATCTATTTTTGCTTCTTGTTTTGATGGATTGAGGGCAATAAATTGGGTTGAAGTTGTGTCGCCATAGAATGGTCCAATCTTTACCATTGCCTTCAGGTTACTATCCCCAGACATTTCTTCAGTGTTCATGCCAACCATGCCAATGTGCTCCATGAAAACATTGAGACCTAAGGTACTTTTTGCTTCAATCTTGCTGCTTGATTTGACACCAGCTTTGTCTGTGAGGGTTTCCTCTAAGATGTTAAAACTGGCTTCAAGGAACTTGTGGGCCAAAGTACTTTTCATCTCGGCCTTGATGGAATCTTGGTTGGTAAACATTCCAGAGCCTATACATATAAACAATCAAATCGATCATGAATGGATATTTAGATATTTAGATGAAGTACAATTACAAATGGATGTGTAGCATTTCAGTAACAAATTACCTTCAATCCGGAATGAGAGGATGTCAAATGGAGATGTTCCCTTTACGTCATACATGGCTGAATGGCTTGGTGTCTGCACAACATCTTTTCCGGCAGCAATTGAGGCTTCCAAATCGTAGAGGTTGCTCCTCAGCATAGCTGAGACCTCAGCTTTACCAAAGAGAGGCACTGAAATAGTAATGGTCTCAGGTACAAAGAGCTCTGGGATTGGAATTTGCATTGAGGGAACTTGTAGGCCAAGCTGGGGCATGGAGAGGCTTGGTGTCGTCAGGGCGGCAGGGAAGTTGAGTTCCTCTGTTGACTTTCCTCCAAGAGGGACTGGAATAGCAATCGTGAAGTACTCGTTGTTGAAGTTGTAGACTGCTTTGGCTTTACTGTTGAAATGACAACAAATGGCAATTAATTATCTTTTTAATAATACATGTTAATTACTGTATTTATTTATTTTAGTTGTTGAATTTTGTTTTCTTAACTTACGTGTTCAGGAAAAGTTTCTCTGGCATAGACATCTCAGGCATGTCAGGGATTCTTACGTTCATAATGTAAGGGATATCTGAAGCATACTTCTCCATGTAGTTGTTGGTTGCCTAGAGGAATAAAAATAATGTTGATTTTAGAATATTCTTAAAATGAAATTGTCCCTTGCCCGTTTGTTATGTAACTTTAGTTACCTCCACAGACTTGGTGAGTATTTGACGGATCTTCATGTCAGACTCCATCACACTTGAGTCGAGAATGGCATTGACATACTCTTTAATCATGTCAGCATTGGGAAGAATGTTAATTATCTCGGAATTCATGTCTGACTCGACACCAGCTTCAATTCTGCTTCCATCTGAAAAAAAGCAAATTAAATTAGCAAAAAGGGAAATCTCTGAGAAAGCTCTGCTGCAGGTTACTTAAGTGTACAAAAAACGTACCATATTTAAGAGAGAGTTTTTGTTCTGAGGTGCTCTCGAGGAACTTAATGTCACTCTTAAGCTCACATTCCATCTCTTCACCGCGCTTCATGTTGGCTGTGAGGGTGGCATCAGCCTTGATTGAAGGGATAATAAGCTGAACTTTCAGCATACCTTCCTTCATGGCCTTTTGACTAAAAAAACAAAAAAAACAACACAATTTAGTCATGGTACATTACATAGTTAATTTCATGTCCTGGGGATATTAATTTTTTCTTACTTGGCACTGGCCAGCAGAGAGAGTTGTGGGACGTTCTTGTTGATGATGTCAAGGGTGATTGCGTAAGTTCCTTTGCTCTTAGCGCTACCGTCAGCGACCCCCAGCCTGAATCCTGCCTCCACATCATAGTCAGGAATTTGGATGTCGGTGGTCAGGACGTTCTTCCTCCTGTTGTACTTCATAGTAGCTCTGGCCTCCACTGGCTCATCACCTGTTTTTATAATACAGTCAAATTAAAAAACTGGAACCAGAAAAAAGTAATGATTCCATGTTAATTAAAACATAATGTTTATTTTTAATTTCTAAAATACCTTCAGCTCTCAGGGTCATCGTCACAGCATCGACCTTCTGGCGGCCCTCCTCGCCCTCCTTTAAGAGTTCATAGGCAATGGTGGCTGTGTACTCATTCACATCACCAGTAGGGTGGATTTCAACAGCAAACCTTGAAGAACAGTATAATTAATTCATGGACCACAACATTACTATAACTAACTGAAACAATCGTCTATTTAAGTTCTTGTGGTTTATAACGGCTAATTTACTTGCTGTCTCCAGTGATGGGGAAGTATGGGGATGTCTCCTGAGAGAAAGCATCGGTATACTGCATGGCAATGCAGTACTTCATTCCAGCGAAGAAGACAGTGCAGTCATTAGTATCAACTTTGTCCGTCACGGTCGGTGGGAGAGTCTTGAACTCTGCACCAGCCACTGACACCAGTTTGTTGCTGTAATAATTGGATAAAAGGGTTAGGCTTCATATTGGTTGAAATTGGTACCATTATCAAAGGCTCCAGTGCCGCCATGCTGAAATTGCATCACATCCTAATCTCATCAACATCAAGATTGTTAGCCTGATAGCGATCGCCACCCTTTACTTGTTTGGTCATTGTGAGAATTGATTTAAAGCTTACGTAACGCTGAGGACAGTGGTGGGGCCGTTGGGAGCAGGCATGCTCATCTTAATACTGTTAGCTCCCATGGAGATCTTGGCCTGTAGCCCACTCTCGTGGTAAAGTGTGGTATGCATCTCGAGTCCAGAGTTTACATACTCAGGGAAGTGGTAACCAATCTGAGACTCAAACTCAAAGCCAGCAGAGGGCATGAAGCTGAAGGAGCTCTATATGGATAAAACAAAGGAATAGCTTTTATATTAAGAAACATAACATATATTAGGGTTACAGTAATATAACCAAATGTGCTTTCCATACACTGGAAAGAACATGGAAAACAATTACCATGTCACTGGCAAATTTAAGTCCACCCTTGATTCCTGGGGTAAATGTGCCAGAGAGGGCAACCCTCAGAGGGATTCCATTGGCAGTGGGCAAGAAGAATTCATTATCCATGAAGAGGTAGTGGGCAAAGATTTCGTTTTCAGTTGTGGTCATAAGTGACTTAATCATCTGTGGAAGAGAGACATCCATAAGCTTCATTCAGCTTCCATTTCCCAATAGTTCTTTGTATAGGGTTAGATAGGGATGGTTTATATTTCAACATGTACTCACATCACTTGGGAACATCTTGAGCATGTTGTCAATCATCGTGGCTGCAGAGTAGGCCATGTCCGCCATGTCTTCGGATTTAAGGTAACCAAGCTCATTTCCCAAAAGGCTCAAGTAAACCATTGCTTCAGGGGATTTTTGAGCCTTCAGTTCCTTGACCAGTTTGTTGACATTACGCCCAATTTCCCTCAACAGTCCCTGGGATGCCTAAAGATGAGCAAACTCAGTTAGTATAAATACTTCCAAAGTACATTTACAGAGATGTAACTCATAGCATTGTTTTCCTACCTGTCTCTTCTTCCTGTCCTTCCTCAGAGCAGGCAGCATATTCCTTAGCATTTCAGTGGTTCCAATGGGCATGTTGTCAGAGACAAAGTACATTGTCCTGAGGACTGTGTCAGGGAAAAATCCATTCTCTCCAAACAGGGCTTCAACAGTTGGCTCGAACCCTTTGCCCTCCATTCCAATCTAAATTAGAAGACCATCTGTTAAAATACTATTTTACCACATGAAAGGTATTGTCAAATTGATTCCTATTTATTGTACCTCCATCAGATCAACGTCATAACCAAAGGCTTTCAGGGTCATCTCAAGCATGACTTCCTTTGGCAGGTAGCTGTTTGCCTCAAAGATCATGTTTCCCTGAATAGAGCCCATTTTGTAGTTGCCGGAGAACTTGGTAGGATCCATGATCATTCCAATCTCATTGCCCTGCAGAACATTCAGAATCTTTTCCCCCAATCTGTTGGAAAAAAATGCAGACTGGTTGGGTACTTAAATTAAACTGGTATTGCAGGAGTGCTCCAAAAGAGTGTTATTGTTGGGAGGGGCCCTGCTGATCAGACTCAACAACAACATCTGAGAGGAAATTAGTTGACGTTGAGTTGAGTTGAAGTAGCTCAGTAGCAAATTAGCTAAAAACTTCAGTTGAGTTGAAGTAGCTCAGTAGCAAATTAGCTAAAAACGCTCCACTTACTCTTTATTCTCGGGAACGGTTGAGGACAGGATGTTGGTAATGTGAGAGATGACAAAGCTCCTGGCCTGTTGGTCTTGATCATTAGGCAAAGAGGCAACCAACTGAGCCAGTTCACTGGGCTGGGGGTCTTTCATCATAACCAGGTATGCAGCAATGCGCTTCTGCAGTGGGCTAGCACTATCCAGGACCACCTGCATGAGAACTTCCCTACCCTGTGACAAATCAACAGAACTTGAGTTATAAAATAACTAAACAAGGAAACTGTTTTGATCATGACCTGTAATAAAAGTACCAACCTCTTCGGGAACAGTAGTCAGTCTGAAGACCTGAATGGCTGCCTGTTGGACAGATGGGTCTGCGGTGGGCTGGTTCACACACTGAATAACAGCGGTTTTCAGTGCAGGACTGGCAGCTCCCATGGCTGCACCCATGTTTCCAACAACCTAAAAAGAAGAAATAGTTTTGTATTGCCCTCTTATGAAATCCCTCCTTTCTAAACAATGCATGCTGAGTAATGAGATTCATGTACTCACCCTCAAGATCATAAACATGTTGTCCTTGTCACCAGTGCAGTCTCCCAACTGAGCTGCCATGAACTCAGCAACAGATGTAATCTCAGGGATCAAGTTTCCTTCAGCCTTGTAGAATCTGACAATGAACAAAATAAATGTATAAGATATAAATAATCATAAAATCATAAAATATCAAAACAAATTGTATTGATGTTGGGTCAATTTCACTCACCTCTTGACAATGTTGCTGAGTGCATACATGATGGGCTTGCTGGGCTTGTATTGAGCCATCTCTAGCATGTCCTTGATTAGAAGAGGTGAGGGATTGGAAACCAGTCCAAGGGCAAACACAGCAGCATCAACCTCAGTTGCAGACCTGTCGTAGGTCCTAAAGATGTGCATGATGCCGCTGCTGCACTCAGCAGTACCGCACTGGGCCAGAACTTGGAAGGTCAGTGGCACAGACACCTCAAGGGCCTCGGTAATACCGCTCCTCAGGGTCTCAGCCTTCATCCCGCGAACCATCTGCACCAGCCTGAAGAAGAGGTTGGGCCTTCTTGCACCCTCAGTATCTGGCAAAGTGGCCAGTTCTCTAAGGAGAGCCAGAGCAGCATCCTTATCCTGGACAACACTCTTGTCATAAACAGCCTCCATGTTCAGGTACTTCTTGTTGGCCTCATCTGCAAATATATAATTTATGTATTATTCTGACATTACACAACACTATCATAATAATTGTATGTTTTAATTCACATCAATTTAATCTCCAAATGTTGTCCCTCTTTAGGCCTATTGACTAATGCTGCAACCCTGTGCATTGCTGTTCTGAACAATGATGCAAGATAGATAGAACGACAGACAGACAGACCAACAATGATTATATCGTAACAATAGTGATTTATAAAGCCCCAGACTTACTGAAGTCAAAGATTCTGTCGTTGTGAGCCGAAATGTCCTGCAGGGTCAGGACTTGTTTTCCAATGCTGGTTACTCCATATTCTCCCCTAAAACAAACAACAAATTATTTAGCCAATACAGTATGGGTCCTTCAAATGTATGGGCAGGTCAAACATTGAGGGTGATTGAGCAATGAAAAGTTGGGACATACTTGTGAGAGTAGGGCACCAGGATGTGTTTTTCAGTGCATGAACCAGAGGTCATGTGCTTGTTGTCATTATCAAACTTGTACTGGCAGGTCTGTGAGCTCCTGATCAGCTGGGCAAGAGGGTAGTGCTGCAAGTAGACAAACATTTAGCCAACAGGATCATTGAACTGTGAACAAATGTCATGCAACCAAGCATGTAGTGGGTAGGGCAACGTACCATCCCAGAGATAAGGGCCAAGGAGCTTGTTTGGTCTCTCATTGGGACAAATCTGTCGCAGCTAGAAAGATCCCTGCTCACGGTGATGTCTGTTGCAATTGTCTGTCTTTCATTGACGGTGGACTGGGTCTCGCATTGGCCATAGATGGTGGGCTGTATGAGACATAACACATCAGTATTTTCTGTATATATTTGATCACTGTATATTCTTTGATTACTCTGCATAACTTTTCCTTGTGACACAAACATACCATTTTCTTGTTCTTGTCCTCTTCCACCAGGGGCACCAGTAGAGCGGAGATGATTCCTCTCTTGAAGTTCAAGATGGAAGTTGTCTCCTCTTCAGAGTAGAGCTCCACATCGTAAACTCCCGCAGCCACTACTTTCAGGGTATACCTGGAGAACGTAACAGACACATTAGAAACAGTATGTTACTTACATGAAGGGATACAGAGTGTGTTTCCGGTTTTCCATATCTGATGATTTTTTCTGAAGATGTCAAACGATTTTTCACTTACTTCTCCATCCCAGCAGCGAAGGCGTCAGATGAGGGAGCCGGAGCGAACACTGGGCTACCATCAGCCCCTGTGTCAACCACCTCGCTCAGACTACAACCAGTGGTACGAATTATGAAGTTACAAGACTGTGGCACTTCAATCTCAACCTGGTTGAAGAATAAAAAAACGTTTACTTTTTCTCACCTCTGTGACTAATGTTATGGAAGAAGTAAAAAAACAATGGCGGGGTGTAACCTTACCTTGCAGGAGGCCTTGGGTCCATTTTGAAGATTGGAGGCTCCATTGATTGCATTAAGTGACTCGGTTTCATACAGATATTCATACTTGTGTAGGGCCTTGTATCTCTGATCCACTATATGAGGAAAGAGACATAAAAGGTGATCAAAAGGTTTCATTCTGTCAGCGGTCAATTGGATGAATGCAAAACTGGCAAAAACGGTTTTCCCCATCAACCATCAAATATTAAGTAAAACCTACACAAACATGTTGGGAGGTCGTCAACTTGTGCAGCTGTAGGGCAAAAGAGTAGAATATTTTAGAATGCTACAAATACATAATGACCACTGTAATTAGTTAAAGGGTATGATTAATTATTAACAATACATTATTAAATGAATAAAGACACAATATAATACAGTAACAATTAAATAAATACATTTGTGACAAAATACAGAGTTTTTTGTTGCAAAGTCTGTGAGTATCACATCTTTCAGCATCATCATACATGGAAAAATAAAGCAGAACTGTCATCTTTAAAGTGACCCCAGAAATATCCCAATTGGTACTCACAGGCCAGGGCCACTGTGGTCAGGAGGAGCAGAATGCAGAGCTTTGAATCCCCCATGTTGGGTTCTCTGAGTCTCTCTGCTCGGAGGCTTGACGAGGCTGATACTACAACACCAGGGTAGGCCTTTTATACCCTCAGTTGTACTCATTCACTGGGGCTGCAAAAAGGTACATGCAGTACTTTGGAAGGCTCAAAGTCTACTGCACCCTCCAGTGTGGAAGGACAAAGGCAGAAAGTTCACATAGAATATTGTCTTAGAGCCAAACACTGGGTAAGCAAAGGCCACCGCTGCAAACAGAACAATACATTCTGATTGATTGGTGATTAAAGAAAAATTAAGATGTCCAATAATTGTTGGTTTAGAAGAAGGGAATTTCAGTCTTCTTTCTTCATTCATCTAAATATGATGGACTTAAGGCAGTCCATTGCAACTGCATACAAGTTAACAGTGCAGTATTTAACATATATTTAGATGCTGTACACCATTTTCTTTAAATTAGTTAATTTGTTTTACTGTAATTATTATCAGAGCTAGGGATTTTTTTTATACATCTGGACTCACCAGCATTGTTTCAATCAGCAATGAAAGAGCATTGATCAATGATACAATTAAACCATTGTTAAGTAATGTAGTGATCAATGCATGTCCCAAAGCAAAGTCCCTCCACATGTGAAAATGATAGCGGTATCAGACCTTTGATGCTCTACAGAGATTCAAGTGGAGTATTGGAAATTACTCATTCTCGTCTTCGTTAGAAAAACACCAAACTAACAATATTATTGAAGGACAATGGTGATGTGATTTATTTTATTCTGAAGGGTTTTCATTGTAGATTAATACATGTTTTATTTATACTGCAAATTATGCATTTTTCTTGGTTTCTGCAAGAATCTGAATTTGCTGAATTAAACATTCATTCAGTTTGTATTCTGTCTTGTTATTTTAGGAAGGATACCTATACTAAAATGCACAGAAAGGATTGTTGTCAAATATAATAATAATAATAATATAATATAATAATAAATGCAGTGGCATCTTTTTGCAATTCCTAGCTGATAGCTGTATACGCTCTAGCATATCTACTTTTAACTTATCTGTAATTGAATTGATAACCTTTGACTGACCTTCTGATTTTTTTCTTCTGTTTATTTATTCATTCTATAATTCACAAAAGATTGGTTAAATAAAGATAGAATTTGTGTTGTCGTTTGTAAATTTGTAGCTCTGCTGAAATACATTGCTGTTCACTCAATCTTTATTTAAGTGTTTATGATTTCACTAATGCATTAAAAATGAAGTTAAAGTCAGCCGCAGGATTTAAGCTAAACTGGCTCATAATGTATTTAGTATAAAAGTATATGTATTTAAGTATAACAAATGCATAAAATAATAAAACAGCATCATTATTCATTTATATAGCGCTTTTCAAGGCCCTCAAATTGCTTGTTAAGCAAATGTGATATTAATGCTTCCAGGTTATTGAAAACGAGGGGAACATGAATTGTGACATTGAATGTTCAAAGAGGTTACATTAATAGTTGATCATGTCTGTACTCTCCTTGCTATTGTGTCAACAACAAAAAACATTAAACATCTCATGGTGCACCCTCAGAGCCGGGTGAATTGGATATTTTAGTTTATCCCAACTGGAAAGAAATGTACTTGTAAATCTGTGTTGCATTTGTTAGATTTAGCACACTCCAAAGTTGTGTAATGCCTCATTGCAAAACTCTGCAGAAAGGTCTATCTCCTTTTTGTATTTGCATTTACAGTGACAATCATGGACAGAGTCCATGTTCATTATTTTGCATGTACAAATGTAGTTTAAGTTAGGAAATAAAAGCCACCCTCTGCAAAATGCATTTCATAACGTTCGTCTGCATCTGCTAATCCTCATTCAATAAACAATGAATACAAAAAACTGTGCTTATTGGTTACAATGCATCCTGTGTCCTATTGTATTGTCCTGTACTGTGTGAATAATTGGCCATTGCCACAGCAGGTACGAACATCACTACTGAGAAAACTTGTCATGCTGTCAACCTTCTACTTCGGGAATCCAACATCTTAGATTTTAAGCACACAAAGGAGACATGTGGTGCAGATCAGAAAGAATGTTGAAAGGAAAGTGAGTGAAAATTTGCAAAAAAAATGTAATAAACCTGGAATGAAATGTAAATACAATATAAGTTGTTATTATACATTTCATTGATCTTAGAGGACACATGCATAGAAGAGTTGGCTGGCTGTGTGGTGCCCAGTAATTACTGGGCCACAAACAGGGAACAAGAGCCTTTTTCAAAATGGTTTTTGTTGTAAATATTTACATTCACTGAAGTGTTGTTGGTAACATACTCCACTATATTGTACTGTATTCCGGACAGTTATGATTATAAACATATACTAAAGACAATATCCAATCAGGTTCATCATCTGTCACCAACATAGAGTGATTAGTGGCAGACTGTGACTGTGTTATTGACTTTAAACTGTATGACCCAAAACCCAGACTAGACAGCCAGCCAAGCCTTAGCTCTCTCTATTTGCGCAAGTCTATCACAGGGTAAAGGTCCCTGTGTAGTTCAAACTATTGGTGCTCATTGATGTCATTATATAAGCAGCACTCAAGCAAATGAAAACATTTTTACATTTAATTTATTCTATTCTGCCAGCCTTTGGAGAATGCATTTTTGCATGATTTTACCATTTTTAATTTGTTTCAAGCCAAATTGTAGTCCGACACTATTTCAATATTACTACTACTACTACTACTACTACTACTACTACTACTACTACTACTACTACTACTACTACTACTAGACTACTCATCATTTATTAATAAACAATAACATGTATACTAAAGCTTATTTATGCAAAAAAACATTTAACTACTGCTGTATTCACACTGAAAATAAAAGTCACACAGACACAGTTAGAAAGTATTTAAGTCTAGAAAACTGCAGTTCTTTAAATAGTGTATAGAACAAGCCTTCTTGTTCAATTAAAAATAAAATAAAAGGGGCAAGATAAAGCTACTGGGACATAGGCTGACATCATGAATACCTTTGCATAGGTGAGTCTTGAGGAACTTGATAAAACTCTGCACACTTTATCTCCTTTTGTACGGGCAAGATCAGCAAATGTTACCATCTTATGTAATGTCTACATGCACCGCCATAAACACTTTATGATTCCAAAAATGTATGCTTTCAAGAGCACATTTCTTTCACTACATATTTTGGTTTTCAAAAAGTTGCGAAACAAAAAAATAAATTCTTCAGAATAATTTAATTCCAGGATTGTAAAGACACACCATACACAACCTTTCCCACTCCCTCTTTTTCCCTGTCCCCCCACCACTCTCTCATTTGGTAATTGTGGGTTGATTAGAAAGGAGACATCCAAAACCACCTTAACTTTCACCATGTTTTATTTTTATGAGTGCATGTAATCTATAGGGTCAGTATCTTTCCCCAGATTATCTTTATCTGGTGCTTATTTCAGTCTGATGACACACTTAAGTGATTCTACAAAGGCAGCACTGTTCCACTTAGCTTGTCTGATTCCTTTATGGTACTTTGTGTTACTTTAAGATACATGACAGACAGAATATTTTTAGCATTCAAGATATGTGATAAAAGCAATAGGCCTATAATTGTTTTTTACACATTTCTCTAACTCTTGTTTCTAGAATGTAGAACTTCAAACCGTTTACTTAAATAACGTATTAAATGTATGTGCATGATTATTTTACTTTCTGAACTCTCAACTTTCTCAACTTTTGTTATTCTTTGGCTTTTTTATTGCTATAACTTTCTTGTTTATTCTCTACAAACTTTAGTAACATACTACTTCATCTTTACACTTTAGACTTTAATCCACTTTTAAAATGTTCATATTTGCATGGATTCACGCACTAACATTCAAATGTTCATTTGAATTGTTTACTATTTAAATATTCACATTTTTGAATAATAGTACACAATTCTGAAAACCTGAAACTCATGTATCAACTACAAGACTCCAGACTGCTAAACTCTAAGCGCAATTCCAATGTTTTCCCATATGTAGAAATTCTACACATTTATATCACATTTTTGAAAAACTCTAAGCACATACTCTAATAATTTTGCAATAATTTTGCACTGGACAAAAAAAACAATAAACTGGCCATCAAAACGCCACACCCAATTACCAATTGGTCTCACTCACTTCTCACCTGTTCAAACTACTGGCAAAACACTTCAATCATGTGTTAGAGCATAAAATAGGCCTCAGGTGAGCTCTGTGTTGTAGATGGTCTTCTGGCCTAATCAGGATCAGAGGCGGGATGCAGACTGATTTACATGTAGATCTGTTTCACCGCATTTTATATTCTTATTCTTATTTTTTGCGGGCCTACGAAATCTACTTTTTTTGCACTCAGTTCAGCTAAACATTTGACTGTATTACAGTAGCCTAGTAACAAATAAATATTTGCTTTGTTACCGTTTTGTATTAGTGCATTGATTTCATCAATACATCCCCCAAAGACATTTTTCAGTGCAATTACTCTGAGGCGCCCTGCCGGTGGTGGAGCCTGCGTCATGGAGGAGGCTGCCGAGGCACCACCGCCGCAGGGCTCCACCGCCGATAAATATAACCCGCTGCCCGATGCCGCTGCTGAGCCCGTTGCTGAGGCACCGCCACGGGCGGGCAGCAGGCAGCAGGACTCGACAATCCCTTTCTCCTCCTTGTCGCGGTTCAGTCTGTACTTCAGATTGATGTGGAAGTGAAAGAACCAGTCGTTTGAGATTCATTATATCTTCCGGAGGCGCACACAGCTTTTGGCCGTGATAATATACAGTATATAAATATCTATATTATTTAGATATAGAGCTCCAGGACTCCTGCCGGAGCACTCTGAGTGTTCTAGAATATTTACAAAACACGGCCAAAAGCTGTGTGCACCTCGCCATTTTGATACATCCACTGTAAACACAGTTGGCCATGTTACCATGGCCAGCTGCTCAGGGCCACAGCCCCACCCTCCACCT